>NW_021024715.1:1385767-1441355 GCF_004153795.1 Camellia sinensis | reverse complement strand
GTTCTGAACGGTTCAAGGTTCGAAGCGGGCGGGTTGAATCTTGAGGCTGAGAGCAATCCTAGGCTGCGCAATCTCAAGAGCGATTCCATACAGGTCTTCGCAAGGGCCGCGTAAAACATTTGTTTTTGAAAGTTTTTTAAGAAAGCGACAAATCGCTCGTGCCGAAGATAGTGTGGAACCAATCTGGATCAGGCCAGGATCCTTCTCAGTACTCACTCGACAAGCATGATTTCACATCATTAAAAGGCTTAGCACGCCCTCTCTTTCTCTCAAAAGAATCAAATTTGCAAAACCCGAGGAATTCCTTCCTCTTCGTTTTTATCACCGCAGTGTTCAAAAGGTTTGTTTTTTTGAAAAACTTAGGTTAATGCAACGAGTTTGCGCGCAGGAGAGCAGGTGAGATGTACTGTCAACCCAATCAAATTCTCTGGCACTTATGCTGAAAGCAAGCATGAAGTTGAGATAGCAACAGCTGTTTCATTCGGATTTGTTGGTGCAACTGGCCCCGGCAGAAACAGACTCAAAACAAAAAACAGATAATTTCAAGACAAAACGGTGTTCGGGACAACACACCCAGAATCACCTGGTATTATATACAAAGGGGACTGACTCGATACAACAAGACAGACCCTTAGAAAAAGACTGACTCAAGACAAAGAGACAGACTCAAAACAAAAGACTGACTCGATATCAAGCTAGGATTTACAAAACTCAGTTTCACCGATGCTCAAAAATGCGTGCCAGACGCTACATCCAAAATATACCAAATGTCGCCTGCAGGCGGTTCACTTTACATACTCACAGTATCTGAGCCCTCGACATCCCAGCAACTGGGTGGTAACGGACTTGGCTGAGGTGGTGGGAGGATAACCTTGTTGTCGATCAAATCTTGCACTTCATGACGAAGGCGGAAACAACCATCGGTACTGTGGCGCGACTGTTGGTGGTACGCGCAGTACAAGGTAGCATCATGCGTGGTGGGGAGTTCTTCGGGAGTGGCCGAGGCTCCAAAGGTTTAAGATGCCCATTCTTCGCCAATATTAGTAATGCCTAGACAAAGGCATGTAGAGGTCGTGAAGACCCTGCGCCCGCGGGGCAGGTACTTTGAAAGTTTGAGATTCTTGCCAGATGCGCTAGCGAAAGGGTCGGCTGGCACTAACCTTGGCTTTTTGAACCCTTTCGGTGTAGGGTTGGAACGACAGGAATTGTCTGGGCATGACGGGGCCCATCCCGATTTTCTGCCTGGCTTGAACTGCCTTTGATTGGAGTGGGGAAAGCATCATCCACAGCTTTGGTCACGATCGCAGATGTTTGTTGCTTGTTCATCCCTCTGACTTTCAGAGCCTCGACTGCCCACAGCAGTTGTTCGATAGGATCGGCATCTGCCTTCATTTTGTCTTTTCCTCCGGCCTCAGCCTGGTCAAGGGTTTGGTTGCTACTTTCAGAGCGAAGCCCAGTTGTTGCTGACATGTCACAGCTGTAGCGGAAGCCACCTCTGGCTGACTGAGCTCTATCACAATCCGCCCAGTAGCGGGGTTCCTGTGGTGTAAATTCCGGCATATGGCACCGCTGGCGGTGAAGCCGACATTCCATAGGCCAGATCGGCCACGGACCTCTGGAGGTCACCTAGCATCCCATCAATTCAAAGGTGGTGGGCTCACGAGCCTGGTATAACTGGGAGCCCAGACCGGGTGCACAACGCGGCAACCTGGTGGATGTGACATATTGATGCTGGCCTCACTCTGCGGAGCGGTCCCCTGCTCCAATGCAGCTATCATAACCACAATTTCTTCTGAATTTTGTGCCGCCATAAATCTTGCCTCGGCAAGGGGAGACACTGGCTATTCTGTATCAACTCTGCGACTCTCTAAACTGAAAGGAAAAACAGACAGCATTTCAGCCCAAACTGATCAAACACGGGTGTAGCCAAACAACTGTACCCTACTGCTGATCACTGTTCCCAGAAATCACTGTTCCCAAAACTGAACCCTGATACCCGCGGATAACTGATTCTCATAACTGATAACTGATACTGGTGTCCTCAGGTCTGATACTCAAACTTGCAAACTGACATGTACTTTCCCTGTAGAAATACATTCTAAAGCACATAGCAAGTAAAGAGAACGAAAACACCCCTATGTTGGGGTAGGGTTTTCCTGTCCTATTTTGTCAGGAGCTAGGGTTTCACTACGCACACAACGGTTTTCAAACAACCTAACATCGGGTAAGCAACCTGTCCTAACTTGGAATGGTCACTATGGATCCGAATATGCACTAGGTTGAATGGTCGAAAAGGGTACCTCGGTAAAAACCGGGGTTTGTGTTCCCATACTGTCAGAGCCCATAGCCGTCAGCCTTATGGTCGTGCCTTGACAAGACAAGCCTCCGGCAAACCGTTCAGGAATTGCAGATGGCAAACACTGTGTTCCTAGGCGCACCAATGCACATGCAATGCAAAGAAACACATAAATGAGATCAAACAGGATATCACGAGTTCGAGTCAAGCTCTCTAAAAATCCCCAGCAGAGTCGCCAGAAACTGTAGACGCGCCCGCGGAGGGGCCTCATGCTACTACAGTTCGGACTCGCGATTTTTGTTGTCGCGGTTCTTAATCTGAACCAAAGAGTCCAAATCTGGCAAATCGTTTTGAGAAACAGATTTTTGAAAAAGTAGTGCCAAACATGGACTGCTTTGCCAGATACAGAGTCGCCACCTAAATATTTTAAAATAGGGAAATTTAGGAAACCCTGACTCGGTGCCGAAAGGCCACATGTCCGTCATCACCGGAGTTGTCTCGGCTCGAGAGCTTGGGTACGATCGGGGAAGGTCAGCTATGAGCACCCCCTTTCGCCCGGTCCGAAGACCGGCCTCTACTAACCATGATATCCGATTTTGAAAACGTTACGTGTTCTTATTCCATTTATTAGCCTAGAATTACTATGTTATGCGTGCAGCAAACAAGTATAGACTAGATTGCCTAATTTGAAATAAGCATTGCATATACGTTTGTTTTGAAAAGTGCGTTGGAATTTGCTACTCGCAAGTAGGCTAAAATACGGATTTCAACGAGTTTTTCCAACTCAAACAATCCAACTTCACCCACAGGCATTCAAATAGTTTATCTCACATAAGCATTTAGCCGCATGGCAAGCATACTGTCATGTTAACATTCACAACGCATGCGAGATGCTAAGCGAAAATACTTACATCGTACTCCGTGCCAAAACAATAAACTAGTTAGCAAACATGCGTGTCCTAGTTCATGTTAAATTGCCTAATGCAACACATACAGGATGCAATTAGGTAGGCTCGGCTAACTAAGCATGGCATATGAAATGCGATCAACTATCACATATTCAATTTTTTGAATTGAAGTACAAATGCAGTTAGTGTGATGTACCGAGCCTAATGCATGCAATATAAATGCGTGGATGCACACATGCATAGCATAAGGTATGCTAAATTAAATGTGCCCTAATCTACCATCATAGCAGGTAAATAAAAAGGAAGAAAGAAGTGGGGATTGGAAGACATACACACCACCCACCAACACTTATTACAGATTTGCCCTCACTCAGAGAAACCAAATAAATATTACAAATTAATAACTACGCAAGCTAATTAAATATTACAAATTGCCTAATCAACTAAGCAAATAACTAAAGCTAGAAAAAACAGTAAACCGCCTCGGGAGGAGGGCTCAATGCAATGCATGCCCGGTCCTGCTCCGAAAAGCGCCGCCATGCATAGGTTGCCTCTGTTTTCCTTCTTTTACTCCTCTGGAGGCTGCCAAAACTTCAGGACTACTTCCTTGGGTGCTGGGAGACACACCGGCTGAATGGAATTTCCACCGCAGTGTGGTGTGGCCACTGGCACAAAGTGAAGCTGTCGGCAGAGAAATGATTGCCGGTCGGCACCTTACACTACCGGTCGACAGAGTGTTCCTGCAGAATCTGCAAATGACAGCAACAGAGGGCAAGGCAGAGCATGGCAGCCAATTCAAGGCATATATGCACCAACCATGTCCCTTATCATGATAATGACTCAAAGGGGCATGTGTCTCGATTCTCGGACCACCAATCATGCATTTCCATGCATGATGGCCCAAAGAACCAAGTATGCAACTTTGATTTCAAATGCATGCAAACCAAATCAAACCAAAGTCCTAATCCCTATCACCAAATCAAGGGGGCAAGGAATGCATGTTGAAATGCAATGCAACCTAGGCATGCAAGCTAAGGATGCAACATGGCATGGCGATACACTTATGCAAGCATGCAAGCAAACATGAGGCAATGCTAGCCAATGAAAAGGTGGTCTAAAGCATGATTTGGGCGGCTCTAATAAGGCCCAAAACAGTGGCTAAAAACGACAAAGAAGAGACCAAAACACATATACACACTGCACATGTTAAGGCCCAACACTTAGGCACAAATTAGACAACCCTCAAGCACACTTGAAAGGGACCATCATGGACTAATTAGCATGCAACATAAGCATTGAAATCATGTCATAAAATGATGCCAAATCATGTTAAACAAGACAAGCAAATGCATGCAAGCATGGTCCAAGTACTTGAGGCAAGTCATGAAGCTTTGAAGCACATTTATCACAACAATCATGGCATGCATTAAGCAACTAAAAACAGGTTTTTAGCATGTTAAAACAAGGCTAAAGGACTACTTAGATGGCATCTAAGTGGCTCAAATTTAGAGGCATGCATGATGGTCAAAACATGGAGCATGCAACACATGCTTCCAAAGCATTAAAGAGGCATGCAAGGCAGTCACACAAGCATGAAAATGGGACTGAAATAACATGTAAGGTGACCCCAAATCACCGAATCAATGTAAAGATGTCATGCTATACATGCACATACCTAAGGCCAACAAGCCAAAATGCAAAGAGGTTATATGATGCATGCCAAAATCAACCCAAACACTTATGGACAGATCTAAAACATGTCAAGATAAGCACAAAATCTTCACAAATGTAAGCCTAAAACATGCTAGAAACAAAGGCACACAACCTAAGGCATGTTAAGGGATCGCAAGGCATTACATGGCAACTATGCTAAGCATGCATGGAGTACCAAAACCAAGTAAAAACAGAGGCATAAACATGACATATTAAGCATAAAAAGCAGTCAAGTCATGGTCAATACACACTCTAACATGGTGCTCCCTCAAGAGGCCAAAATGGTCCATTTCAAGGACAACAAGGAGAGGGGGTGGCCCTCTCCCTTTAGGACTTCAAGGCACCATCTCCACCACTGAAATCCCTCAAGATTTCAGTGGTGAAGAGGCCCAAACACCAAAGTCCCGAAACAAGCACAAAATAGCACAAAATAAGGCCTTTCAAGGCCTAAGAGGGTCAAACACCCTCAAATCACAAAACACCCTTAATAAACAATCAAGATGGTCAAAAACAGAACTTTTTTGTATTATACACCAAGCTCAAAAACGAATTTAAGACAGGTAGAATAAGGTGCAAAAATGGGGAATAAAGGGGTGAGATTCTTACCCTTGAAGCCTTTCTCAACAATGATGCTCCAATGACCCTCCTTGGCTTGAATCCAACACCAAAACTTCAAAATCAGTCCCTTAGAACCTCAGTTCCAAGAGGAAGGTGAAACACTAGGTGCTTGTGTGCAATAGTATGACTAAAACACACACAAGAGCACAAAAGAGGGAAGAGAGATAGGATGTGTATCTAACCCTAACCCTAGAACTCAAACCCTAACAATGGCTGTCTAAGCTCTCAAAATATCTCAAGTGTCTAACCTCTCAAGCCAAGAGACAAGCCTTCTCTATAGAAGCTTTTGTCTTGTAAAGCTTACAAGACAAGCTTCCAAGAGAGAGATCCCTCCATACACGTGTATGGAGGGGAGCCAAAAGCAAGACAGCTGTCTTAAAATATCTGCAAAAGCAGATGCACAGTAGTCGGCCGGCCAAAAATGCCATCTTGGCAAAAAAGAGTGCCGACCGGCACTAAATAGTGCTGACCGGCACAAAAAGTGCCGGCCGGCATAAAAAGTGCCGATGGAAGCAAAAACCAGCCGGTGGCCTCTAGCCACTGCCGGTGGTGGGTGGGGATGGTCTACAAGCCCTACCCTGCCTCTTTAAAGGCAAGATGTCAGTGTTTGGTGCAAAGCCAGACACTAAACGGTCGAGTTCGGGGATCCTGAGGCGGGGCGCGCAAGCCGAGGCCTCCGGGAACTCCAAACGAACACAAACATGGATAATCACCGAGTGTTCAAACGGTGACGTCCAAGTCTTGAGGACGGTCAAAAATGGGGTGTCTACACTATATCACATGGCCAGCCACCCTAGCATATACCCTTGTAGTGTACTTTTGGAAACAACATTGCATGATTCATAGAGGAAAACTTGACCTTGGTACCATAATTGAAGGAAAGTTGTCTTGTACTTGTAACTATCTTGGTTTTACTTAAGCCTAACCCTAACTAGATCATGCCTTAAAAACATGATTAGGCTTCCTAATGATCCCTCATTCCATTACATTCCAACTAAATACATCTCAATTCCATTCCATTCCAACCAATGGACATTTTGGGCTTTTACACCAATTTTATTGTAAAAACACCACCATCCTCCACATGTTACACATCTCATACACTCGTACACCTACACATTCAGTTGAGAGAAAGAAAGAAGAGGAAGAGAGTGAACTTTGGTAGTGGAGGAGAGGAAAAGAGGTAAAAATTGTTCGAACATTTCACTAGGCAATCGAGTAAGCCACAAAACAACTCTCTCTTTTATTTTTCTTTTTCAAATGCATGTTATTAGAAGTTTAAAATGGTATTTTCAAATGTGTTCTAATGGTATTCTTGTGTTAAAAATGAAAGGAGTTGAGCCTTGATTCTACCCTTCTTTTATTTCTCTTAATCGGTATAAAAGAGAAGTGGAAAATTTCCCCTAGTTGACCTATTTTCTCACCAACTTTCTATTTTCAAGAACTGTGCTAGAAAAATCTATTTTACAACCACCTTGAAAATTTTTTATAAAAATGTATAAAAATCTTTTGGACCTCCATTTTTATGTCAAAAAATTTCTTAAGGAGTTAGCTTTCAAGAAAAATTGGTTTCATTGAAAACTAGTGAGCGGTTTGTGAGAAAATCCAATTTTCGTAACAGTCGACAAATCTGGACAGCGCTGGAGCATTTCTTAAATAATTAAAAATCTAGAAAAACTATCACATCTCCAAAACATGTTCTGAAAACTAGATTAAATTCTATAAGAACCATAGGAAGGCCGAGTTCAGGAAAAATCGAAAATAACCCTTTTGATTTTAATCTGTAATTGGTATTAATCTGGAAATTTAGTTTTGCAGAGGTGTTTTATGCTCTTGTGTTCATGAATATGCTTATTAGTTTATGATCATGTCTTGGTATGATATTGCATGTGTTATGGTTATGTTCCTTATCTTCTTCATTTTAATGATGCTCATGCTTATATGGATATTACTATCTTGTTAAGTTTGTTCTAACTTGACTTAAAACATTAATCCAAACGGAAAACTTAATTCGGCGGCTAATGGGGTTTCGATCACTTGGATAATGAAGAGATGATAATGTGTTATGTATGGATTGATGGGATGTGCTCCCTAATTGAAGGTTAAGTCTTGCGCAAGCAGTTGTCGCGTAAACCCTAGAATAGAACGGACGTATTCAGACTCTTTGCGATGGTTTGATTGGTGAGATAAGGTTGGGTTCGGATGAGACATTCAAGAGGATAAAACTTTTTTGGAAGGATAAGGTTGGATTCTGGGTGATAAAACCTTTTTCTTTTTGCCGTCCCTTTTGAGGACTGCAGTTGGCGCTATGCGGTATATAACTGTTGGTAGGCATCCAAGGTAAGTTCTGCAACAAAGCAGCAAAAAAGGGAGTTTCGAATAATCCGGTATCCAATTCTTGTGGTTGGGAGAATGAAATCTCTTTGGGGGATTTCTAGAATACTAACCATTAGCATTATAACCTTTGTTATCTATTTGAATGACATGTTCCTTTACTCTATTATTGAAATTGTTATTATTGACTTGAATATCATGCTTTACTACTTGCTTGCTATAAATATGATGGTGTATTGGATTGGGAAAAAAGGACAGGGTGTGTGTGCGTTTACTGGACATTCAAAGCCCATGGCGTTTCATGCCAGGTATTGAAGGCTATTAGATTGATTGAAGGCAAAGCTGAAGCATTTGAGGACGTACGGCTACCCTAGGAGGATTAGAAACTAGTTTGTAAACGGGTTTTGAGATTGTAAGTGAGAGATCTCATGTTGTATTTAAGACTTGATTTTGTAATTATTATATATCTATACATATCTTTTATACTACCTATTCCTAATTGTCTCGTCAACTTATATAGACCTTATAGGGTAGTTGTGTAGCCTTGTTTTCTGTAGTTGCGCAGCCTACACTTGTGAATCGAGTGTTAGAGGCACAAAGAGGTGACCTTGAGGTAGAATCACTCCGAGAGAAGATCTCCAGTGGGAAGGCTGAAAGGGGTTTGACTGTGTATCCCGACCTGAGTGTGAGATACCGAGACCGTCTGTTTGTACCGGAGTCTTGCTGAGAGGACGTACTCCGAGAGTTTCACCATTCACGCCTTGCAGTTCATCCGGGAGGCACTAAGATGTATCATGATTTGGGTCGTCAGTTTTGGTGGAGGGGCATGAAGAGAGATATGGCAGTTTTCATGTCTAAGTGCCTTACTTGTCAGCAAGTGAAGGCCGAGCATCAGAGGCCAGCGGGTTTGTTACAACCCTTGCCTATTGCCGAGTGAAAGTGGGAGCATGTCACTATGGACTTCGTTGTAGGTCTTCCGAGGACTCAGCGGGGTAGTGATGCTATTTGGGTGGTTGTAGACCGGTTGATAAAGTCGGCGTACTTTATCCCTATGCGCGTGAGAGATTCGGTAGATCATCTTGCCGATTTATATATACGGGACATAGTGAGGTTGCACGGGGTCCCAGTGATGATCATCTCAGACAGAGATCCTTGTTTTACTGCTAGGTTGTGGCAGAGTTTGCGGAGTGCCTTGGGCACTAAGTTGACCTTTAGCACGGCTTATCAACCTCAGACTAACGGCCAGTCCGAGCGTACTATTCAGATCCTTGAGGATATGCTTCGAGGTTGTGTTCTCGACTTTAGTGGGTCGTGGGAGAGGCACTTGCCCTTGGTGGAGTTTGCCTACAACAATAGTTTCCAGTCGAGTATCGGTATGGCACCATTCGAGGCCTTGTATGGCCGACCTTGTAGGTCTCCTGTTTGTTAGGCCGAGGTGGGTGATGCACCTTTGTTTGGTCCGGAGTTGGTTCGGGAAACGACGGAGAAAGTTAAACTTATCCGTAGGAGGCTCGTTACAGCCCAGAGCCGTCAAAAGAGTTATGCCGACCGTAGGAGGAGGTCTTTGGTATTTGAGGTGGGTGATCATATCTTTCTAAAGATATCACCTAGGCGGGGATTAATGAGGTTTGGGAAGAGTGGGAAGTTGTCCCCTCGGTTTATTGGCCCTTTTCAGATCCTTGAGAGAATTGGCGAGGTTGCCTATCGATTAGCTTTGCCGCCGCAGTTGTCAGGAGTGCATGACGTGTTTCATGTGAGTATGCTTCGGAAGTATGAGCCGAATCCATCACATGTATTGGATTGGACCGACTTAGAGGTTGACGAGGATGCCTCATATGAGGAGAGACCGGTTCGGGTCTTAGATAGGCGGGATCAAGTCTTGCGAGGCAAGACCATTCCCTTGGTAAAAGTTTTGTAGAAACATCACGGGGTGGAGGAAGCCACTTGGGAACGTGAGTTGGAGGTCCGAGAGAAATATCTGGACCTATTTGTGGATATTTTAGCATATGTTGTATAATTTGTTGTATTATTGAACCTTAAGAGTATTGAATATATCTTAGGTTGTAAAACATCGTGTATGTTTTGGTTTAATGGAAGTATTTTGGAACTTGCCTTGAATTGGAAGTTTGATATAACATTGCATATGTTAAATGTGTTATAGAAATGGAATTATATCATGAAAATTGAATGTGATATGGAAATGGGAATACATGTTGATAATGCAGGTTGAAATATATGTTATGTAATGCCTCTTGACAAGAGGTGGAATGACCGGGATGGGTCGAGTTATTAAATGTTGAATGTAACATTGTTTAAAATGGAGAAAAACTTGTTCTTTTGAAAACTTGCACTTAATTTCGGGGACGAAATTCTTTAAGGGGGGGAGGTTATAGCGATTCCGGGTTTTATCCCTTGTTGTACAGTGATCTGGACTTGGTTCCGTGGATGTTAATAGTTGTTTATATCTTGTTTACGTCCTTCAATACATGTTATTTGAGTTATAGGATGTGTTGGGCAGGTTTGTTTCGGGTTGGGAGTGATTGGGAGCATCCGCCCAGAATTTTGGTTCTTCGCTCGAGCGAGACTTTTGTTGCTCGAGCGAGCTTTGTGTTTTAGATCCTTCGCTCGAGCCAGAGTTGAGTTTTGTGCCTTGTGGCTCGAGCGAGAAGTCTTGCGCTCGAGCGTACGTCTGCGTCTCATTTAGACCTGAGAGCTGTGTTTCTTGGCTCGAGCGAGCTTTCCTTCACTCGAGCGAACGAGGTGTATGTTTTGGGTTCCTTCGCTCGAGTGAGCATTCTTGCGCTTGAGCGTGCTTCTGAGTTACAGACCTGAAGCTTTAAATTGTTGGCTCGAGCGACGCTTTCTACGCTCGAGCGAGATTTCTTTGTGTCTGGTCGCTCGAGCAACCAAGTCTTCGCTCGAGCGAGCCTGTAGTATATCAGCAGGCAGCAGCGGGTAAACACTTTACTTTTTCACCTCTTTTGTTTTGGGAACCCTAGATCCGAGCTTCCTCTCTCTCTACAAACCTTCTCTCTAGGTTTCCATCTCCCTCTAGTGTGAATCTACCCTAAGTCCTTTGTTAAAAAGGTAGAGGGTGACTTGGGCTCCGTTTTAATCTGAAAGTTTGGCAATTTGGAGCATTTTGGTTTTTGGTCTTTATCTCCATTTGAGCTCTAACTTCGAGGTAGGGATATCCTACTCCTTCTTATGAGCTTTGTCTTTGAATTTTAGCATTTTGATATGTTGGGGGTTGTTGGGTAATTTTGAGAAAGTTTGGGCCTTTGTGTAATTTTACAAAAGATGGGGGTTTTATATAAATAAACCTATATGCATGTTTGACATAAAGAAATGAAATTAATGTTGGGCTATTGAGAAAAATGGAACCTTAGGGTTGTCGTGGTAATTATGGGAAGATGCCCTAATTAGTTGGATAAATTAATTTGTATAATTAATTTTGAGAAATGAGGAATGAAATTTAGAATATTCAAATTGCAAAGATATGGAATTAAAGGGTGTAGTTGGATTCATTAAATCGCTCACCTAGGAAAAATGTTGATAATATATCCATTTGGTGGATTTATTTTCTGTTTAGAAATAACTGCTTTGGGCTATCGGTGGAGGATAATCTTGATTGTTGTAAACAATGAATGATGACTAGGCTAACTGAAACTAATCGATTGAATGTGTCATCGAATATGGCAGTTGGATTAATACATTAACCTTATGTATTGACTGATTATGTATATGATCTGTGTATATGATCTGTGTATATATATACATTGTGTGTGTGGGAGGAGATGGGGGATATACTCCACGGTTTATTGGAAGAAATGAGTATGTGTGGGAGGAGATAGGGGATGTACTACACGGTTTATTGGAAGAAAGGAGCTGAACCTCTAAACCGGAGATTGGTTGACATTGATACAGCACTAAAATGTGTATCATTCGTGAAGTATGGAAGTGTTTTTGTTTCATTAATACAACACTACAATGTGTATTATTTGAGACGTATGGAAATGTTTTGTTAGCGTACCGGGTTTGAATTCTTTGGGTACGTGGGAAGTGATTAGTATCACAATGGGTTCGTCTCATTTGTTAGAGACTTATGTATGATAGTATGTGTTTATTTGATAACATGCTTATATGACTATATGGGTATGAGATTTAATTTCTAGGATGTTGATTGGATCCTTGGGTTTCTGGGAGTCCTGTTGGAAAAGCACTTGATCAACGCTGTTTCTAACTGGAACTCTAGGAACGCCTCGGGACTGTCATTATCCAGGAATGGAATTCGTAGGTGCTTATGTGATTATGTGCTTACGTGGAGTGAATTACTGTTGTCCAATGCATTAGGACGCGAGTGTTATAGCTTCGGCACATTTGTTAATGTGCTAACGTCTTTGTTACCTTTATTAGGATGTTAGGACGAGGACGTGGTAGGCGTGGTAGGCAAGAGATGCCTATACCGGATGAGATTCCGGAGCAGCAGGAGGGTGTTGGTCAAGCCAATGTGGCCGAACCAGTGGGTCAGCAGGCTATGGGCGCCTTAGCCCTCGAGATAGCAGGAGCATTCAGGGAGTCCGTGGGCATTCTCAGAGCTGAGAATCAAGCCCAGGTCCATGTTGCAGATGTAGGGCCTTCCTTTCTGAAAAGGGAATTCTTCCGGTCTAACCCGGATGAGTTTGTGGGTGATCCAAAAGAGCCACTTAAGGCGGATGAATGGCTCGAACAGACAACGAAGACGTTTGAGATGCTTGGCATCGAGAACGGGGTTTTGAAGGTGACCTTGGCATCTTTCCAGCTGAAGGGAGACGTGGGTCAGTGGTGGAAGTTTGTTAAGGGCCGTATTGATGGTACATAGGAGGCTTTTGTAGATGCTTTCTGGGAGAGGTTTTTGTCTTCAGCTGTCAGGGAGAAGCTGAGGGACCAGTTTTGTCAGCTTAAGCAACTGAGTTCCTCAGTGGCCGAGTTTGAGGCCACTTTTACCAGTTTGTCCAGGTTTGCACCTGAGCTTGTGGCGTCCGAAGAACGCTGTTGTCTGGAATTTGAGAAGAAGTTGAGGCGTGGGCTCAAGATGAGAGTTGGGGGGTCTATGACCCGGGATTATGGGCACCTTGTGGATGCTGCGGCCCATATGGAGATTATGATACAGGAGGAGGAGGACGGACAGAGGGGCTCCAAGAGGAGTCAGGATGGCCAGGGGGGCGGTAAGAGGCAGAGGGGTTCTCACCCTCAGCAGTCCCAAAATACTTTTGCTAGATCTACCTTTCCAGTGCTGAGTGCAGGTTCTGGGAGAGGCAGTCAGGGAGACATTACCTGTTACAAATGTGGCCAGCTGGGCCAAAGTCTCCAGCTTGCCCGCAGAAGGCAGGAGGGCGGAGAGCAGCTTCATCTTTGGCTCGACCTCAGAGCCAGAGTCAGGGCAGAGACCAGCCACTTTCTTGTTACCAGTGTGGTCAGGCGGGGTACCTGAAGAGGTATTACCCGCAGTTGAGTGGCACATCTGGTGCATCTGGTTTGAGGCAAACTCAGAGCCATCAGCTAGCTCAGTTAGTTCAAGCCTCGAGGGCCAATCAGGGGGCTTCATCGTCTCAGTCTGCGCAGCAGTCTTATGCTCCTAGGGGTGAGCAAGTAGATCAGAGACCTTCAGGGCGCGTGTATGCTTTTACCGCGCAGGATCTTGTACCTGCTCCATCAGTTGTGAGAGGTACCTTCTTGTTTTGCAACTCGGTTGCTAATGTGTTGATTGATACGGGTGCATCTCATTCTTTCATATCTGCTGCTTTTGCATCTGTTTTGGGATTGGAGTTGGCACAGTTAGCATCTCCTATTTGTGTAGTGTCACCTATTGGGGGTGAGTTGATTTTGAAACAAGGTTGTAGAGGTTGTGATATAGAGGTCGCCGATCGCCGGCTTCCGTTTCCTTTTGTAGTGATGCCCATGTTGGGATTTAATGTTATTTTGGGTATGGACTGGCTATCGTCATACCGGGCTGTTATTGATTGCTACCGCCAGAGGGTCACAGTTTGTACCTTGAGTGGGGATTGTTTCCATTTTCTGGGGGATCAGGTTGGTAGTGTGTTGCCACCGATGTATGATCCGCGATAGCGGAGTGAGCTTAGTGGTCTACTTGCTAGCTTTTTGAGTAGTGAGTGTGGTGAGACCCAGACTGTGTTGCCGAGAGTGGTTTGTGAGTACTCGGACGTCTTTCCCGAGGATCTTATTAGTTTGCCACCTCATCGAGAGATTGAGTTCTCTATTGAGCTAGTGGCCAGCACGACGCCGATTTCTATGGCACCTTATCGTTTTGCCCCAGCCGAGTTAGTTGAGTTGAAGATTCAGCTCCAGGAGTTGCTGGATAAGGGCTTTATTCACCCAAGTGTTTCGCTATGGGGAGCACCGGCCCTCTTTGCTAAAAAGAAAGATGGTGCCTTGAGACTTTGTATCGACTATCGAAAATTGAATCGAGCTATAGTTAAGAACAAGTACCCTATGTCTCGTATAGATGATATGTTCGACCAGTTGAAGGGTTCCCGTTGTTTCTCTAAGATAGACTTGAGATCAGGTTACCATCAATTGAGGGTCAGGGAGGAGGATATCCCGAAGACGGCATTCCGTACGCGGTATGGCCATTATGAGTTTCTGGTGATGCTTTTTGGGCTCACCAATGCACCAGCAGTGTTTATGGACTTGATGAACCGGATCTTTCGAGAATTCTTGGATCGTTTTGTAGTCGTCTTCATGGACGACATTTTGATTTATTCGCCTTCTGAAGAGGAGCACGAAGAACACTTAAGAGTGGTGCTTGAGTTGCTTAGAACCCATAAGCTATATGCTAAGTTTGGGAAGTGTGAGTTCTGGCTGGGAGAAGTCAAGTTCTTAGGCCATGTGGTCTCCGGAGAAGGGGTGTCTGTTGATACATCCAAGATAGAGGCAGTGCAAGATTGGGCATAGCCTAAGAGTGTTTTTGAGATCCACAGTTTTCTGGGATTAGCTGGGTATTACCGCCGGTTTGTGAAGGATTTCTCCAGGCTAGCTTCGCCAATGACTAGATTGACACGGAAATGGGTCAAGTTTGTGTGGAGTGAGACATGTGAAAAGTCATTCCAAGAATTGGAAGTCAGACTTACCACCGCTCCAGTTTTGATTATTTCGGAGAGGGGTTTGGGTTATGCCGTTTATTGTGATGTTTCACGAGAGGGTTTGGGTTGTATGTTGATGCAAGAGGGAAAAGTGGTTGCCTATGGCTTACGTCAGTTGAAAATACACGAGAAGAATTACCTTACACATGACCTAGAGTTAGCAGCCGTGATTTTTGCCTTGAAGATCTTGAGGCATTATCTGTATGGTGAGAAATTCGAGGTATTCTCAGATCATAAGAGTCTGAAATATCTATTTACACAGAAAGACTTGAACTTGAGGTAGAGGAGGTGGATGGAATTTATTGAGGATTACGACTTTGAGTTGCACTATCATCCGGGGAAGGCCAATGTTGTGGCCGATGCCCTTAGTAGGAAATCCGTTAGTGATGTAGCTAGTATAGGCATCCGGGAATGGGAGATGTTGGGTGCACTTGGCGAGTTTGATTTGCTTGTAGGTGAATCTGTTGAGGCTGCGGCCTTATTTTCTGTAGTTGCGCAGCCTACACTTGTGAATCGAGTGTTAGAGGCACAGAGAGGTGACCTTAAGGTAGAATCCCTCCGAGAAAAGATCTCCAGTGGGAAGGTTGAGAAGGGTTTGACGGTGTATCCCGACCTGAGTGTGAGATACCGAGACCGTCTGTTTGTGCCGGAGTCTTGCCGAGAGGAGGTACTCTGAGAGTTTCACCATTCACGTCTTGCGGTACATCCGGGAGGCACTAAGATGTATCGGGATTTGGGTAGCCAGTTTTGGTAGAGGGGCATGAAGAGAGATGTGGCAGTTTTCGTGTCTAAGTGCCTTATTTGTCAGCAAGTGAAGGCCGAGCATCAGAGGCCAGCGGGTTTATTACAACCCTTGCCTATTGCCGAGTGGAAGTGGGAGCATGTCACTATAGACTTCGTTGTAGGTCTTCCGAGGACTCAGCGAGGTAGTGATGCTATTTGGGTGGTTGTAGACCGGTTGACTAAGTCAGCGCACTTTATCCCTATGCGCGTGAGAGATTCAGTAGATCATCTTGCCGACTTGTATATCCGGAAAATAATGAGATTGCACAGGGTCCCAGTGACGATAGTCTTAGATAGAGATCCTCGTTTTACTGCTAGGTTGTGGCAGAGTTTGCAGAGTGCCTTGGGCACTAAGTTGACCTTTAGCACGGCTTATCACCCTCATACTGACGGGCAGTCCGAGCGCACTATTCAGATCCTTGAGGATATGCTTCGAGGTTGTGTTCTCGACTTTAGTGGGTCGTGGGAGAGGCACTTGCCCTTGGTGGAGTTTGCCTACAACAATAGTTTCCAGCCGAGTATCGGTATGGCACCATTCGAGGCCTTGTATGGCCGACCTTGTAGGTCTCCTGTTTGTTGGGCCGAGGTGGGTGATGCACCTTTGTTGGGTCCGGAGTTGGTTCGGGAACCGATGGAGAAAGTTGAACTTATCCGTAGAAGGCTCGGTATAGCCCAGAGCCGTCAAAAGAGTTATGCCGACCGTAGGAGGAGGCCTTTGGTATTTGAGGTGGGTGATCATGTCTTCTTGAAAATATCACCTAGGCGGGGTTTGATGAGATTTGGTAAGAGTGGGAAGTTGTCCCCTCGATTTATAGGCCCTTTCGAGATCCTTGAGAGGATTGGCGAGGTTGCCTATCGTTTACCTTTACCACCGTAGTTGTCCGGAGTACATGATGTGTTTCATGTTAGCATGCTTCGGAAATACGAGCCAGATCCGTCACATGTATTGGGTTGGACCGACTTAGAGGTAGATGAGGATGCCTCGTATGAGGAGAGACCGGTTCGGGTCTTGGATAAGCGGGATCAAGTCTTGCGGGGCAAGACCATTCCCTTGGTAAAAGTCTTGTGGAAACATCACGGGGTGGAGGAAGGCACTTGGGAATGCGAGTTAGAGGTCCAAGAGAAATATCCGAATCTATTTGTGGATGTTTGAACACATGTTGCATATTTTGTTGTATTGATAAACCTTAAGAGCATTATGTATGTCTTAAGTTGTAAAACATGGTGTATGTTTGGTTTATGGAAATATTGTGGAGGTATTAATATATATGCCTTGAGATGGAAATTTATTTTAGCATTGTTTATGTTAAATGTGTTATAGAAATGCAAATGTAATATTGGCATTGAAAATGGTTGAAATTGAAAAAGATGCATATTGATAATGCATGTTGGAACATATATTGTAAATTGCCTCTTGAATAGAGAGGGGATGACCGGTATTGGGTCAGGTTGTGTAATGTTGATTGGTAACACTGTTGAAAATTGAGAAAGAGTTGTTTTTGAAAACTTGTACTTAATTTCGAGGACGAAATTCTTTAAGGGAGAGAGGTTATAGCGATCCCGGTTTTCCTTCCATTGATTAGTGTAATCTGGACTTGGTTCCATAGATGTTGATGGTTGTTTATATCTCGTTTCCGTCCTTCAATACTTTGTATTTGAGTTATAGGATGTTTTGGGCAGGTTTGTAATAGGTTTGGTGAGTTTTGAAACAAATAGTTGCTGCCCAGATTTTGGTCTCTTCGCTCGAGCCAGGACTTTGTCGCTCGAGCGAGCTCCGTGTTTTAGATACTTCGCTCGACCCAGGGTTCCTTCGCTCGAGCGAGTGTTGAGTTTTTGTATCTGGTAGCTCGAGCGAGAAGTCCTCCGCTCGAGTTTGCGTCTGCGTCCAATACTGGACCTGAAGGATGCAGTTCTTCATTCGAGCGAGATTTCCTTCGCTCGAGCAAGCGAGGTGTATGTTTTGAGTTTCTCCGCTCGAGCGAGCATTCTGTCGCTCGTGCGTGCTTCTGAGTTGCAGACCTGAAGCATCGCATTGTTGGCTCGAGTGAGGCTTTCTACGCTCGAGCGAGGTTTCTCTGTGTCTGGTCGCTCGAGCGAGCCTGTGTTATATCAGATCGCAGCAGTGGTTTAAAACATCACTTTTTCATCTCCTTTGTTTTAAAAACCCTAGAGTTGACCCTCTCTCTCTCTCTACATACCTTCTCTCTAGAGGATGATCTTGTTCTTGAGTGTTTCTACCCTAATTCCTTTGTAAGAAAGATACAGAGTGATTTGGGCTTCCTTTTAATCTGAAAATTTGTGAGTTTGGAGCATCTTGGATTTTCATCGTTTTCTCCATTTGAGCTCTAACTTCGAGGTAGGGATACCCTACTCCTTCTTATGAGCTTTGTCTTTAAGTTTTGGCATTTTGACATGTTGGGAGTTATTACGTAATTTTTGGAAAAGTTTGGGCCTTTGTGTAATTTACAAAAGATGGGGGTTTTGTATATAATAACCCATACTCATGTATGACATAGAAAAATGAGGTTAATGTTGGATTATTGAGGAAAATGGAACCTTTGGGTTGATATGTGAGTTATGGGAAAATGCCCTAATTAGTTTGATAAATTAATTTGTATAATTAATTTTGAGAAATGAGAAATTGAATTGAGAATATTCAAATTAGAAAGGTATGAAATTAAATGGTGTAGTTCGAATCAATTTATCGCTCACCTAGCTGAAATGTGGATAGTATATTCTTTTGACGCATTTATTTTCTGTTTAGAAATAACTGCTTTGGGCTATCGGTGGAGGATAGTCTTGATTGTTGTAGGTATAGTGGGGGTGAATATTCTAAATAATATTTGGATTGTGCAATACCAGTATTACTAAATATCATTGAAACAATGAATATATAATGCTTAACTAGCTGAGTAGCAGGTTATTCAAATTTAATAAGAAAACTTAATAACTTTTAAAATATATTCAAATTCAACTTGTTTACTTAATGAATCGATCTCAAATAAAAAAATTTAACGATTTGAACACAAATACCGTTTTTCAATCTTTGCCATGGCAGCTTTCTCCCAGGCATCGGCCTTGGCTTGTGAACTTCCTCGGCTTGTTGAAACCCAATTTTCGCTTTGATCCATTCGAATTCTCATGGAAGCTTCAATTTATTAAGATCATGAAAATATAAATATATAAATAGGGGTGTGTAACATGTCATGTTAATAATATTCGTGTCGTGTTATTTTAGGTTTATGTCAAATTACCTTGTCACTAACTCAATTTGTTAAATTTTCGTGTTGGCTCATTCGTGTGTTAGCTTGTAATGTCTCGGCGGCCAATGTTATGTGGCGTGATGGGAGAGCGGGAAGAAGATTTCGCTATCCGTATGCATCAATACAGTTTGGTGGTTTGATCATTTAGTGTTTGGCGGTATTTGTGCCTACACGTAGGGGAACCCTATTAGGGAACATATCCACACGTTAGAAGGAGAATAGACAAAAAGGAGCGCGCAGAAACTATATAAACGATGTTGCGTATCCATGCACAGGTCTAGAACATCTGATTTTCTGAGCTACCTCCCCCTTTGTCTCTCTCTCTCTCTCTCTTCTTCTCTTTAAGTGTGCTAACTTAACCGTCGGAGGGTTTTTCCAGCAGCACACCGCCGGGTAACTCACTGTCTTTGTGTTCTCAGGTCACTCGGAAAGAAGCGAAACTTAGACACCAGAAGTACATAAAG
Source organism: Camellia sinensis (assembly GCF_004153795.1). Taxonomy (NCBI): domain Eukaryota; kingdom Viridiplantae; phylum Streptophyta; class Magnoliopsida; order Ericales; family Theaceae; genus Camellia; species Camellia sinensis. The sequence continues at coordinate 1,421,834 of NW_021024715.1, read as the reverse complement.
CGAAGAATATTTGCCTCCCCTACAAATATATATAAATAAAAATATATTAGGTAGGGCGGTGATAAGGGGCGGGCAAATCCCTTCCCTCTGCTGGTTTCTTACAGGACTGGAAAAATTTAGTAGAAATTAGGATTAAGCAGTAATTTTAAAAAAGGGCAAATTTCACTTTATATGCTTATAATTTGGGTCATGTGCAGTTTATCTTCTTATCGTTTGAAAATAATCACATAACTTCCTTGTGATTTGTGCAATGAAGTGTATCGTTAAATCCGTTAACGATTTAATTAAAAAGATTAAAATACTTCTATATTTTAGTCACTTGTATGGTAGATAAAGTGCATTTTAACCCTTCTGTGCTTTATTCAATGTGTGATTTTTCCCCTTGACCTTTGAAAATGAGCATATAGCCCCTTATGTCTGCCACGTGTTTCACAGTTGTAGTTAAATTAGACGAAATATTTAACGGTACATTTCAATCCACGAATCCCGTGAGGGTTATGTGATCATTTCTAAATATCAGGAAGATAAACCGCACATAGTACAAATTATAGAGGGTTAAAGTGAAGTTTGCCCTTTTAAAAATTATTATAATTTATAAAAAAAAATATAATTTTAATTATTAATATTTACCACTTATTTGTGGTTAGACATAATTGTCGTGTTATTTGTTCAAATACTTACACGAAACAGAGGGGATTTGAACTCAACCTTTTTTATTTTTTAAAATTTTGTGGGGGAGGCCACCAAGGGCCAAGCCACTAGGCCTAATGCTCACCAGTCAAAGGCCAGTTTGATTATTATTTATTCGTTTTTTTATAATTTTTTTTAGGTTTGTAAGTTTTGTAAATTTTATGAGCCAAGCCCAAAGCACTAATTTATCTTAATTCCAATAAAACCTATATTAATGCCATAGTTTCAGTAAATTGCACAAAACCACAAGATTTTGTTTTGTAATGATCCAATTGTTGAACGTATTGCACAGACAGCCCAGAGCTCATTCATTTAGGCTTTGGGATAGTGTTTTTTTATAAACTCATTAGGAGATCATGGGAGATTTTATTTACACTAAAAAAAAAATATTTATGTGAATCCAATTTTTTAGTACACCCTATTAAATTATTTTTTAGGATTACAATTCTTAGTACATCTCTTTCTTTCTTTTTTTCTTTTTTTTTGAAATTGCCCTTTTGAGGTACACCCAAATAAAACAAATTAAAAAATTCAAATTACTTTTGAAAAACCTTTCTTTTATTCACGTACATATATGGAATACGATTAGGAAACCCAACACCAGCAAAAAAGCATCGGTGAATGAGGACGACGAATATTCAGCCTGCTTTCGTCATTATTGCTCGGACTTTCAGAATCGATCAAAGTGAAATTATTTGGTTTTGAAAGTCCAAACAATAATAACGAAAAACAGACAGAATATTTACCTTTATGTAAAAGAAAAAATACAGAAATCAATAATTGTATTTTGATATTTATGTGAATACTTACCTCCTCTTTGATGGGTTATTTCAAAAAATTGTTTTGATTATCACTCTCATCCATTGTTTGATTTTGTTCAAACTTTCTTCTATTTACAATTAATAATATAATAAAAAACAATGATATTGATGATAATGGTGAATTTGGTGGGGTGGAATAGAGTTTTGAAATGAGGAAGAAGAAAAAAGGAAAATAATTAAAACTTGGGAAAGAAGATGAAGAGATTTGAATAGGAATAATATGTATAATTGATTAGAGTGTACCATAAGAAAAAAATAATATTTTATTTTAATATTTAATATGTGTTGTCCTTAGGGATGTAAGAAAAATCGAAATAACCGACCAAACCGATTGAACCGAACTTAACCGGCTATATATATTTGGTCTCTTTTTTAACAAGAATCGGTCTGTGCGGTTTTTAAATTTAATTTTTTTTCAATTTTCGGTTCAGTATCGGTTTAAGCACGTTGTGCACCGATCTAAACCGAAACCGACCGCTTCAACATATATTGTATTTATAATATATATATATATATATAATCTAATAATATAATGATATTAATAAGTATAATAAATTATTAACCTTAATTAATTAATCTTATCATTTTTATAGTCTAAGTTTGTAAACTCTTATTATATATAATCGTAACTCTAACTCATTATTCTTGAAACCTTAGTATTTTTGAATTTTTTTTTTGTTTTTATTTTTGTTAATTTAGGAATTGAAAAGTATGTGTTAAATGAATGAATTGGATATGTTTGAAATAGTAGACAAATAACTAATTTAATATTTTTATATAGATTAATGATTATATTTAAAAGTGACTCAAGTTTGAAAAATCCTAAACCGATTAAACCATATCAAACTGAACCGTTTCAATCGGTTCGGTTCAGTTCGGTATGATTTGATGGGAGAAGCGGTCTGTATCGGTGTTCAAAATAATAAACCCGGCATTATCGGTTCGGTGTAATTTTTTAGCTAAATACTGACCATACCGAACCGATTACATCCCTAGTTGTCCTTATTAGTAAATTCACATTAGAGTATAATAGGAATTAAAATTTTAAAATTTGAATTGGACATACTGAAATAATTTTTGGGTTCAAATAGAATGGTCCGGAGGTTACATTGAAGGCCAAAACTAAGAATATCTCAGACCATTTCCCGTTCATCAATTTTTTTCATCTAATTTAATTTTAAATTTAAGTAAAAAAAGTTTGATAAATAAGAATTATTCCAACTTTTTCATCAATTTTTTTTAAATTCATCTCTTATTCCAAATTTCTCTTTTCATCAAATTTGATAAAAGAAAATTATTTTCAATATTTCATCTTTTTAAATTTTCATCAAATTATAGTTTGATGAATTCTCAATTTCATCATATGGTTCTCTCTTGGTTTGATGAATGAAATGGACATAATTTTTTAAATATATTTTTTTTATCAAATTCAAATTTAATAAAAAAAATTATAAATTGAAGACGTTCTTATGTCATCTCCAACAATATTACGTTTTTAGTAAGAATGGGTAGTGATTTCATGAAAATATTGTAGTGACTAGCCAAATATAACTAGTTATTGTATAAAAAAATAATTTAGCTCTCTTGCATCCCATCGTCTTATCCTTTATTTTCATATATTTTTATTTAAATAAAAATAATAATTTAAAGTAAAGTAATGTAGAGGTATATAGAGCACTGTCAAAAAGTGTTTAGGAACGTACATTTTGAATATATATTTAATTAACATTGCTACAAATATTTTTAGGTTTTGTTTATCAATTATACATTTTAATTAAAAAATTAAAAAATCATTATAAGTGATCACATCACTTTCTTTACTTTTCTACACATATTTTTATAAAAATTAAAAAATTACTAAAAAAAAGACCTTATTCTAATGTATAAAACATTTCCTCTGCAACTTGAACATAATCCTCTCAATCTTAGAAGTGTATCAGTTGCGTTTAATCCCATTCTCAATATATAATTATGACTCAAATTACAATATTTACATTTGACCCTATTTTAATATAGTAACTCATTCTTATATCAAATAATACAAACTCTTAGATAGAACTCACTGTTAAAATTCGAAACATGTCCAAAATCTTAAATTCAAATTCATTTTGGACCAAAGTGTTAATATTCCACTTAATTTGTATGTACTTTGTGGGTAGGTCTAACATTCCAATCTTGCCCAGAAGAAGATAAAAAAGAGAAGTGGTAGCAAAAATTGATGGCAACAAGGGCTTGTTGGTACACACGTGTTCACGCGATATCAATTCAATATGGCCACCAATTCAAAACATCTATATCAATATATAGTCCTGAAAATATTTACCCAAAAATGGTATACATGTCATTGTAAATTGATGGGGGATTGATAGTGCTTTGTGCTCTAACTTACCATTATTGATTGCACAACACCACCAAATTCACACACCTATCCACACTCCATTATGTGATTTCACGAGCATACAATTATTAATGATAAAAAACTTTACTATATTAAAATTTAAACTCACAAAGTTTTTCATATATTTGTTTTGAAACTTACTATCCAAGAAATTTATACAGGATTTTTGTACGTAATGATGTGTTTAATGTAAACATTTCCTTTTAAAACTAAATATCTATAAAGTACTTCTATTTACAAAATTATAATTGTTATATATATTTGTAAAAATAAATCTTTCTTTTATTTATTTATGACATTCTTCGACAGTGACTACCCTCCATCCATCCTCTTCTCATTGACTTAGCCTAGTGTAGAAAAAGACTTGGGATAGAAAGAGAGGAAAAAAAAGTAGTAATAAGTGGGGTATTATATCAAAAAATTTTAGATCTTATTTCTAACATTAGAAATTTCGAATAGGTCAAATCATATTTTTGCATCATTTGTTTTGGTGAAAAATACTTGCGCTCTATTTATTTTAGTGAAAAAAAGTTTTCTATATATATATATATATTTTTTTTTTGCGTGGAAAAAAGGCTTTTACAAAAAAATGTTTTCTATGTTTAGTTGCAATTCTAAAACTGATATGCTAGTGATTTTAATAGTGATGGTGTTGTGACAGTGGCGACAAGAAGTGGCACTTGTGATTTATGTTACACGGACTTTTCAAAATAAATCAAATATCTGTGTCAAACACCTGATACTCGAACAAGTGTATGGGATATGTGTTGAATATTTTTCAACAAATACTTCTTATATAATTGTATATAAAACTATTATTATATATACATATTGTTATATAATTGCTATAAATGTCTTTTTTATATTGTAAGTTACATATAGCACTTGTGGAAGGATAAAACGTTGGCCAAAACCTAGGCCAAACCAAGTAGGATGGCCCAAGGGAAAAGCCCAGACCATCAAAAGGTCCATCAGATAAGTGGACAATATCACATGACTAAAGCCTGAATAAAATCGCCTTCTAGAAGGAGATCTGCAGAATATAGGGAAGCCCTTAGATCCATCCTTAATCAACAGTAAGGACAACAATTATCAGAGATAAGGACGTAGGGCCAGCCTACCCAAATGACACAACCATCCGATGATGTTAATCAGACGGACGAAGCATTTGGAAGTTGGCCACTAGCTAACATCTGAACTAATATAAGTCGCCCACAACAAGATGATTTGACAGTAAAGGATAAAGACAACCTAGCCACTTGCCCGACCAAAGTCTGATAGCAGACAAAGCCCTTAGATTACGATGTTAATCCAACAGCCAAAACCCAAGATAACAATACTATAGAAGGAGGAATAAGAAAAAGCAAGTGGACACAACAAAAAAGGTAACTAAAACTCCCTCTTTAACAAAATACTATATGGCCGATCAGAATTATAATTTGATCATCGGAGGGTCCTCCCGACCATTTTTGGTCAGGAGTGATCACTGAGAAATTGGTTTATCTTTGCAGAGTAAAGAAAGGAGTACTTTATTTCACTGTCCTTGTGGAGAAAATTTCTACCTTCCAAAACACTAATTTATCTCACATACTTGATTCAAAGTATAAAAATATGACATTTTTTTGCCGAGTCCGCATACCCTTAAATTTATGGTTTAATGAGCCCAACATCTAAATACATACTTGCACCCAGCACTCGGTACCCGACACCCATATCCAAGTCTATGCAACATAACTTGTGATAGTGGTAGCCTATAGGGTAGTGGAGTTACCACCATGGCATTGATAAGATTTTAATTATAAAAATGTTTTCTACTTTAAAAAAAAATCATCCAAATAAATGGCTTTTTGTTGACTTCGTTTTCTGTCTTATCAAATGTCATAAAATATGTAATTTTTGAAAACAAGCAGAGTGTAATTGGACTCACATATTTTTTGGTACATTGGAGGGAGGGGGGAGGGGATGTTGAATCCATAACCTCTTAATAAAGTATATGAGCTTTAGTCACTACACTGATCAAGGGCAAAGTCAGGATTTCATATAAGAGGGAGCCAAAAGTTATTTAATAAAAAAAAATATATCATTTGTGAAAAAATATATAATTTTAAATCATTTGAATACCTTGAACTCAATTTTTATTAAAATCACTTGAATAGAAATATATAGGTGGGAGCATATCAAATAGTCATATATATGTTACAACCATTGAAAACCACTATGATGATATACAATTTTAATTGATTTTTCAATCATTTTAACATGTGACTAAATTGTCCTTGGTTAGTCTTGAAAATATGATATCTATGAAAAATTATCTCAAAATTTATTTTGAAATGAGATGTAAATTGTAAATTTAAATAACTTTTCTGAATATAGAGTAGTGTTGATATGTGTTTCTCTCACATGACTTTGTTATGGCAACCATATCTTTGAGCCTGCCTAAATTTTCCATTTTGGGTGTGAAGGTTATAAACTACAAATCAAACACTAACAACAGTGTTGCTATACATGTCAGAGTTCAATGAATGAAGCTCTCTATTGGGCCTGCCAAAGATTTACCAAAAGAAATGATCGAATCAGCATATATATCCACCCAATATACATGCATACATATAATATATATTTTTATTATGTCAAAAGATTATATATTTAGTTAAATTAAATAAATTTATTTTTCTACTGCATCTCATGTCAATTTAAATCTTTTTCTCTTCTTAATATTTTAATTTACAGTAATCGTATCACTCTTTTTGACTACTATCTTAACAAGCCTTCATTGTACACAATCAAATTATCATGGAATGTTCTTTTTCAACTTCATTTCAAATGGTGCTATTATCATTTCACAAATATTTTCACTTCTTAATTGTCTTTCCTAATCTTATTACCATATATTTATTTAATTATCCTTATCTCAACTGCATTTGGTTTATGTTCGTGTTGTTTATAGTTATTAACTAGAATTTTCTTTTCAGTTTTATTGGTGTTTGTCGATTACATGATTTGTCAAAAGCATTTCTCTACTTGAGTCAACTTATTTTAATCCTATGGATCACATTATCTTCACCTTTCCATCCTTAATAATCAAACCTAAGTAATAAAAATATTCACTATTTGTTAGTTCTTGATTTTTAATTTCATTTTTCCATTATTTTTACTTCTATTGTTACTAAAATAATATTCCATATATTCAATTTTATTTCTACTAATTTTAAATTATTTTAATTTGACGGTTTCTCTTTATATTTTTAATTTAGTGCTTTTGTTAGTTTCTATTGGAAGATTTTAGAAGTGAATGAGAATTTGACTCCATTTGAATGAAATGATGCAATTCTTCATGGTATCTATTCATATAAAAGAGTGTGAACTCAAGAGATATGACCATTCTAAAGGTCACGAGTACTTTTATAAATGACATCTCATCCCATGGCATTGATGCATAGTTAAGGTTTGTTTTAGAATTTATACATTATGTCTAGTCGAGTATATAATAGAGAGTGCATGGCACAAATTGGTTCGCTGTACGCACAGAAAGTTGTGCAATTTCTATGTGGGGTGATCGTTGTATCCTGGAGGCAGGATGTCTGTTAATCGCCAGCACCAGAGGCGAGGGTGAAATTTTGTTTTAAAGACACAGTATTCAAACACTAGCCTCGGTCACAATCTGTTTTAAATTTACAAAATTTTTGTAAGAAATTTCTTGTGTTCTATTTTATTATTTATTTGCATTAAATTGATTTTTTTGAAAATATTTTCCTACAATTTTAAGACAAAATTTCTATCTATAGTGATACTGATTAATTCTTTTTGGTTAGATTAATTTTTTTACAGCTTTGATTTCCTGCAAAATGTGGTTCCTGTTTACAGTACAACTCTTATTGTTGTTTACTGTTATTATTCATGAGTAATAGAATCCATTAACGTTTATAATTTTAACCTGAAATTGTGTTTCAATAAAATACTAGTACTTGTCCATCTTTTGTATTAGACTATTTTTTACAATGAGTGTTACAATGAGTTATTTGCCTTATGTTTTCTATCATCTGTCAAATCACTTGGGATTTATCGAACATTATAATGAATTAATATGAGTTATACATATTGATCGAGTTATATGTATTTCCGTAGTTATGGTTAAACAATTTATTTTAGACTAAATCTAATTTTTTTTTTTTTGTTATTTTTTATCTACAGAATTTCCGATACGTTTCTGTACAAAATATTTGTTTATTTCTTGATTTGAATTGGTATTATTTGTTTCACGTATGGTTATACAGATTTATTGTCAGAGGTGGTTTATTTCACAAATTGTCTAACTTTATTTCTCTGTCTATATGTTAACATCATTTTAATGAAAATGTGCAACTTTTCATTCATTGGGTGTAGAGAGCATTGACGTATAGGTAATGATTGTCTATTTGGCTTTTCTTATTTTTTCGAATTTGTTACATTTTCTTTTAATAGATTTTGTATTTTATGCTTTTTGGGATTTGTGAATTATAATTGTGTTTTTTGTGTTCACGCTTATTAGATTTGTTGGAATCTATTAAGTTTGATTTTGAATATTTTATCAAAATGTGTGCCTGTATTTTAATTCAATTTGTATTTTGATTTAGATACGTTAGTAAGTGTTTCATACATTGGCCATTCTTGTGATATTTTTAATATGTATGTATACATAAATGTCATCTCATGACTGAACTATTGAATAATTTGTTACTTTAGAGATGATAAATTGAATTTGTTAGTAGATTGGTTATCAAAATTTTGTTGATAATTACATGGGCATATATGTTTTGACACGTGTTTTTTCTTTCTTTCTCTTTCTTTCATGATGACGGTGATATAGATACTATTTTAATGAATTTGTTATGCAATATTATTATGTGCAATAATATATTTTATGTATGTGAAAGTAGCATCGTTGCATCATCAAGACAATCATTGACATCAGAAAATTTGACAACGGTGAAATTTAAACATTATGGTTTAAATAGTGGTGTTGTTTAATTGGAAGAAGATTGAGAAATCTTTTGTGTCAATTATTATGTTGTCAATAATCAATTTGAAAGTTATTTTTAAAGTAACTTCAAGTATTGTGACAAAAGTTGTTATCAATTATTATGACACTTGTGAAGTAAAGTTGGTTTATATGTTTTAGTGAGTATTCAATTATGTCAGGGTTACATAGATATTTATTGCACTAAGCATTAATCATAAAAGGAAGAGTAAATAGTTACTCATGTGTGTAACGCACTCAAATTAATACATAAAACCCACCATTTAGACAGGCATTGATATAAGGGAAGACATTCATTTCTATTCATCAGAGTAGTTCTTACAATAGTATTACATGTTAACAACAAAAGCAAATGCCCTATGGGTTTACAGCTTTCCAAGTGAACACTTGGTTACACAAAAGAAGAGTACTAACTCTATACAAAAGAAGCCCTTGGCTTGACACACATGTAATACAAACAAAATAATCAAAAAAAAGAGTCTTCGACTCTCATCATCGTCCAAACTATGTCCTTGGAGGCGGCATGCTACCTGTACCTGAAAATGATGTTCCCATATAGGGTGAGCCACAGCCCAGCAGAAATACACTAAACCAACTATGAACAATGACTAAAAGATTAGCAGTTGATAGATGGCCAACACTGATACGTCCACTTATATCACATTACAATTACATGACTTACAAGTCTATGTTACTTTTTATTCTCCACTTTTGTTTAATAGATACACATATTAGCTATATCAACACATCAATAGATAAGCATATGAACTATATCATACTACCACAGATAAGCATAAGAGTTGTATCTACACTTCACTGGACAAGCATATGAGCTGTATCTACACTTCTCAAAGATAAGCATATGAGCTGTATCTTCACTTCTCTAGACAAGCATATGAGCTGTATCTACGGAGTTCATCCCCCATCTTCTCCCAACACTATCCGGTTTAGAGGTCCATCCCCTATCTTCCCCTAAACCGCGGAGTACATCCTTCATCTCCTCCTCTACACAAAATGCATATAAACACATAGGTTCTATACACAATCAATCAATACATGATGTTAATGTATTCTATCCATCGTCATACTCTATGACATATTCCATTGATTAGTTTTCGTTTGCCTAATCATCATGCATTGTCTACAACAATCAAGACTATCCTCCACCGATAGCCCAAAGCAGTTATTTCTAAATAGGAAATAAATGCACAAAATGGATATTATATCAACATTTCAACTAGGTGAGCGATAAATGATTCAACTACACCCTTTAATCCCATACCTTCCCAATCTCTACATTCTCAATTCAATTCCTCATTTCTCACAATTAATTACACAAATTAATTAATCAATGTAATTAGGGTATTTTCCATAATTAACATTACAACCCTTAGGATTCCATTTTCATCGATGTTTCGACGTTAATGCCATTTCTTCATGCCAAACATGCACATAGGTTTTATATGATTAAAAACCCCAACTTTTGTAAAATTACACAAAGGCCCAAACTTTCTCAAACTTACCCAACAAACCCCAACATCTCAAAATGTTAAAGTTTAAAGACAAAGCTCATAAAGAGGAGTAGGATATCCCTACCTCGAAGTTAGAGCTCGAATGGAGAAGAGACCAAAACCAAAGTGCTCCAAAAACCAAGATTTTCGGATCAAAACGACGCTCTCGACGATCAACACACTTTTTACAAAGGCCGAAGGGAAGGAGGACACTCTAACTAGATCAAACCCTAGAGAGAAGGGAGTTTCTAGAGAGAAAGGCTCTCAAAATATCTTTTGGAAAGTAAAAGAGAGAGAGGAAGTGTAGAAAAGTGATTAAAAAATGCCCAGCTGCCCTCTGTTATACGACATTCCCGCTCGAGCGGAAAACACAACGCTCGAGTGCCAAGAACAAAAGACTAGGTCCGCTCGAGCGCAATAATACTCGCTCGAGCGCCAAGACACAAGAATAAGGTACGTCCGCTCGAGCGTGAAAACCAGTCCGCTCGAGCGCGATCTTCCCCCTCCCAGAACTATTTCCAAGAATGTACTACCCGCTCGAGCGCCAACAAGACCGCTCGAGCGCGACCCGCTCGAGCGTAGAAAACACACCTGTAGAAGTTTTGCAGGGACACAAAATACTGGAAGAGTGTAAACCCCGCTCGAGCGTAAAATGACCCGCCCGAGCGGACCATACAAAAACTGAGCAACAACAATGGGAGCCCAAGCTCTACCAATCTGTAACACACCTGCCCAAAACATCCTAAGACTTACGCATGTGGAATCAAAGGATAACAACAAGGTATACAACAACCAACTCCACGGAACCAACATCCGGAATACAACAAATACAGAAAGGGAATTACCGGGATCGCTATAACCTCCTCCCCTTAAAGAATTTCGTCCCCGAAATTAAACACAAGTTTTCAAAAACAAGTTTTCTCCATTTCCAACAATATTACAACATAAAATTAAACAATCCGATCCATTACCGGTCAATCTCATCTCTTTTCAAGTGGCATTTCACATTACACCTAACAACTTGTATTATCAACATGCTTTTCTTTGAAATTTACCAATTTTAACTCATTTTCCATAATTCCATAATACATGTAACATTAATATCATGCCTGCATTTCCACAATATACTTAACATACACAATGCTAAAACAACTTCCATTAACCAAAACATTTACAATGTTTCACAACTTAAGACATATATAATGCTCTTAAAGTTCAATATTATTACAAAATTTCATTACATGATTACACATTAATAAACATGTCTGGATACTTTTCACGGACTTCCAACTTACGTTCCCAAGTGGCTTCCTCCACTCCGTGATGCTTCCACAAAATCTTTACCAAGGGAATGGTTTTGCCTCGCAAGACTTGATCCCGCCTATCCAAGACTCGAACCGGTCTCTTCTCATACGAGGCATCCTCATCTACCTCCAAGTCGGTCCAATCCAACACATGGGACGGATTCAGCTCGTACTTCCGAAGCATACTAACATGAAATACGTTATGCACCCCGGACAACTGCGGTGGCAAAGCCAAACGATAAGTAACCTCCCCAATCCTCTCAAGGATCTCAAAGGGACCGATAAATCGAGGGGACAACTTCCCACTCTTCCCAAACCTCATCAAACCTCACCTAGGTGATATCTTCAAGAAAACGTGATCACCTATCTCAAACGCCAAAGGCCTTCTCCTACGGTCGGCATAACTCTTTTGGCGACTCTGGGCTGTAACAAGCCTCCTACGGATAAGCTCAACCTTCTCTGTCATCTCCCTAACCAACTCCGGACCCAACAGAGGTGCATCACCCACCTTGGCCTAACAAACTGGAGACCTACACGGTCGGCCATACAAGGCCTCAAACGGTGCCATACCGATGCTAGACTGAAAACTGTTGTTGTAAGCAAACTCCACCAAGGGCAAATGCCTCTCCCACGTCCCACTAAAGTCAAAGACACAACCCCGAAGCATATCCTCAAGGATCTGAATAGTACGCTCAGACTGCCCGTCAGTCTGAGGGTGTTAAGCCGTACTAAAGGTCAACTTAGTGCCCAAGGCACTCTGGAAACTCTGCCACAACCTAGCAGTAAAACGAGGATCTCTATCTGAGACGATCGTCACTGGGACCCCGTGTAATCTCACTATGTCCCGAATATACAAGTCGGCCAGATGATCTACCGAATCTCTCATGCGCATAGGAATAAAGTGCACCGACTTAGTCAACCGGTCTACAACCACCCAACTAGCATCACTACCCCGCTGAGTCCTCGGAAGACCTACAATGAAGTCCATAGTGACATGCTCCCACTTCCACTCGGCAATAGGCAAGGGTTGCAACAAACCCGCTGGCCTTTGATGTTCGGCCTTCACTTGCTGGCAAGTAAGGCACTTCGATACGAAAACAGCCACATCTCTTTTCATACCCCGCCACCAAAACTGGCGACCCAAATCCCGATACATCTTAGTGCCTCCCGGATACACCGCAAGGCATGAATGGTGAAACTCTCGGAGTACTTCCTCTCGGCGAGACTCCGGCACAAACAAATGGTCTCGGTATCTCACACTCAGGTCGGGGTACACAGTCAAGCCCTTCTCAACCTTCCCACCGGAGATTTTCTCTCGGAGGGATTCTACCTCAAGGTCACCACTCTGTGCCTCTAACACTCGAGTCACAAGCGTAGGCTGCGCAACAACAGAAAACAAGGCCGCAGCCTCAACGGATTCAACCAAAAGCAAATCAAACTCGCCAAGTGCACCCAATATCTCCCATTCCCAGATGGCTATACAAGCTACATCACTAATGGATTTCCTACTAAGGGCATCGGCCACAACATTGGCCTTCCCCAGGTGATAGTGCAACTCAAAATCATAGTCCTCAATGAACTCCATCCATCTCCTCTGCCTCAAATTCAAGTCCCTCTGTGTAAACAGATACTTCAAACTCTTGTGGTCCGAGAACACCTCGAACCTCTCACCATAAAGGTAGTGCCTCCAAATCTTTAAGGCAAAGATCACTGCTGCTAATTCTAGGTCATGTGTAGGGTAATTCTTCTCGTGTATTTTCAACTGACGTGAGCCATAAGCGACCATTTTCCCTTCTTGCATCAACACACAACCCAAACCCTCTCGTGAGGCATCACAATAAACCGCATAACCCAACCCTCTCTCCGGAATAATCAAGACCGGAGTGGTGGTCAATCTAACTTTCAACTCTTGGAACGACTTTTCACAAGTCTCACTCCATACAAACTTGACTCCCTTCCGAGTCAGCCTAGTCAACGGCGAAGCAAGCCTGGAGAAATCCTTCACAAATCGACAGTAATACCCAGCTAATCCCAGAAAATTACGGATCTCAAACACACTCTTAGGCTGCGCCCAATCTTGCACTGCCTCAACCTTGGATGTATCAACAGACACCCCTTCCCCGGATACCACGTGGCCTAAGAATTTGACCTCTCCTAGCCAGAACTCACACTTCCCAAACTTGGCATACAGCCTATGGGCTCTAAGCAACTCAAGCACCACTCTTAAGTGTTCCTTGTGCTCCTTCTCAGAAGGCGAATAGATAAGAATGTCGTCCACGAAGACAACCACAAATCAATCTAGGAATTTCCAGAAGATCCGGTTCATCAAGTCCATAAAGACTGCCGGTGCATTATTGAGCCCAAATGGCATCACCAAAAACTCATAATGGCCATACCGCGTACGGAATGCCGTCTTCGGAATATCCTCCTCCCTGACCCTCAACTGGTGGTAACCCGATCTCAAGTCTATCTTCAAGAAACAACGGGAACCCTCCAACTGGTCAAACAAATCATCTATACGGGGCATAGGGTACTTATTCTTAACCGTAGCCCGATTCAACTTCCGGTAGTCGATACACAATCTCAAGGCACCATTTTTCTTTTTAGCAAAGAGGGCCGGTGCTCCGCACGGTGAAACACTAGGGCGAACAAAACCCTTATCTAATAATTCCTGGAGCTGAATCTTCAACTCACTCAACTCGGCTGGGGCAAAACGATAAGGTGCCATAGAAATCGGCGCCGTGTCGGGCACTAAATCAATAGAGAACTCTATCTCTCGGTGAGGTGGCAAACTAACGAGATCCTCGGAAAAAACATCCGAATACTCACAAACCACCCTCGGTAATTCAGTCTGGGTCTCATCGCGCTCCCCACTCATGAAGCTAGCAAGTAGACCACTAAGCTTGCCCCGCCCTCGCAGATCATACATCGGTGGCAACCCACTACCAACCCGATCCCCTAAGAAATAGAAACACTCCCCGCTCAAGGTACAAATTGTAACCCTCTGGCGGTAGCAATCGATAACGGCCCGGTATGACGATAACCAGTCCATACCCAAAATAACATCAAAGCCCTCCATGGGCATAACGACAAAGGGAAAAGGAAGCCTACGGTCGGCGACCTCTAACTCACAACCTCTACATCCGTGTTTCAAAATCAATTCACCCCCAACAGGTGATACTACACAAATAGGAGATGCCAATAGTGCTAACTCCAACCCCAACACAGATGCAAATGCAGCAGATACAAAAGAATGAGACACACCCATATCAATCAATACACTAGCAACCGAGTTGCAAAACAGAAAAGTACCTCTCACTACTGATGGAGCCGGTACTAGGTCCTGCGCGGTAATAGCATACACGCGCCCTGTAGGCCCCTGATCCACCTGCTCACCTCTAGGAGCAAAAGACTGCTGCACAAACTGAGATGACGAAGCTCCCGGATTGGCCCTCAAGGCCTGCACTGACTGAGCTGGCTGATAACTCTGCGTCTGCCTAGAACCAGACGCTCCCGAGGTGGCACTCAACTGCGGGCAAAACCTCTTCAGGTGCCCGGGCTGACCACACTAATAGCAAGACAAGGATTGGCCCATGCCCTGACTCTGGCCCTGAGGTCTAGCTGAAGAAGAAGCAGCTCGCTGACCCCCTCCCTTCTGCAGGCAAACCGAAACCTTGTGACCCAGCTGGCCACACTTGTAATAGGTGAAATCCCCCTGACTACCTCTCCCAGAGCCTGCACTCGGCACTAGAAAGGTCGATCTAGCCAAACCGCCCTGAGACTGCTGAGGGTTAGAACCCCTCTGTCTCCTACCATCACCCTGACCATCTTGGCTCCTCTTGGAGCCTCTCTGCCCTTCTTCCTCCTCCTGCATCATAATCTCCATATGAGTTGCAGCATCCACCAAACGTCTATACTCTCGGATAAACGACCCTCCAACCCTCAACTTGAGTCCACGCCTCAACTTCCACTCAAACTCAAAACAACGGCGTTCCTCGGACGCCACAAGTTCAGGTGCAAACCTGGACAAACTAGTAAAAGTAGCCTCAAACTCGACCACTGACAAATCCTGCTGTTTAAGCCGGCAAAACTGAACCCTCAGCTTCTCCCTAGCAGCTGAAAATTAGAACCTCTCCTGGAAATCCTCTACAAAAGCCTCCCACGTACCACCAACACGGCCATTCTCATACTTCCACCATTGACCCGCATCTCCCTTAAGCTGGAAGGATGCCAAGGTCACTTTTAGTGCTCCGTCCTCGATGCCGAGCATCTCGAACGTCTTACTCATTTGTTCCAACCACTCGTCAGCCTTCAGTGGCTCCGTTGGATCCCCAACAAACTCGTCCAGGTTAGACCGGAATAATTCCCTCTTCAAGAAAGAAGGCCCTGCCTCAACTGCCTGATTCCCAGCTCTGAGAATACCCAAAGCTCCTGCTATCTCTCGGGCTAAGGCACTCATAGCCTGCTGACCCGTTGGCTTGGCCACATTGGCCTGACCAACTCCCTCCTGTTGTGCCGGAATATCATCCGATAAAGGCATCTCCTGCCTACCACGCCTGCCACGCCTACCACGTCCTCGTCCTGACATCCTAATAATGGAAACCAAGACCATTAGCACATTTACAAATGTGCCGAAGCTATAACACTCACGTCCTAATGTATGAACAACTGTAATTCACTCCACATAAGCACATAAGCACATAAGCAATTACGAATTTCATTCCCGGATAATGATAGTCCCGAGGCGTTACTAGAGTTCCAGTTAGAAACAGCATTGATCAAGTGCCTTTCCAACAAGACTCCCAGAAATCCAAGGATCCAATCAACATCCCAGAAATTACGTTCCATACCCACTTAGTCACATAAGCATGTTATCAATTAAATATACAACATAAGACACTACATCCAAGTCTCTATCAAGCGAGACAAACCCATTGTGATACTAATCACTTCCCACGTACCCAAAGTATTCGAACCCGGTACGCTCTGATACCAAGTTATAACGCCCTCAAAATAATACATAAAACCCATCACTTTAGACATGCATCGAGATAAGAGAAATCAATCATTTCTATTCATCAAAGTAGTTCGTACAACAGTATTACATGTTAACAACAAAAGCAAATGCCCTACGGGCTTACAGCTTTCCAAGTCAACACTTGGTTACACAAAAGAAGAGTGCTAACTCTATACAAATTAAGCCCTTGGCTTGATGTACATGTATTACAAACAAAATAATCAAAAAGAGTCTTCAACTCCCATATCCATCCAAGCTATGTCCTTGGAGGTGGCATGCTACCTGTACCTGAAAATAATGCCCTATATAGGGTGAGCCAACGCCCAGTAGAGATATGCTAAACACAGTATGAGCAATAACTAAGACATTAGCAATTGATAAATGTTTAATTCCCATATATCAATTCATAACCCATTTCCATTACATGACCACTATATCCATGTTTCATTTCATTTCTCGTTTCTTATCCAATCTCCAATTTATAACCATGGCTCAGAACCTGGCCACACACTCTAAATGAAATAATAATTCATATTAAACGTTTTCCCATTTCACAATAGATAAGCATACAAGTTGTATCAACACCTCAACAGATAAGCATACAAGCTGTATCTACACTTCAACAGATAAGCATATGAGCTATATCAACACTTCTATAAATAAGCAAATGAGCTATATCAACACATTAACTGACAAGCATATGAGCTGTATCAGTGGAGTCCATCCTCTATCTTCTCCCAAACAACATCCGGTCTAGAGGTCCATCCCCTATCTTCCCCTAAATCGTGGAGTACATCTCCTATCTCCTCTCACACACACGACGTATATACACAAAGGCATATACACAATCAATTAATACATAACATTAATGTATTCTATCAACCGTCATACTCTATGACACATCCAATTAATTAGTTTTAGTTTGCCTAATCATCATGCATTGTCTACAACAATCACAACTACCCTCCACCGGTAGCCCAAAGTAATTATTTCTAAACAGATAATAAAAGCTCCAACAAATAAAATATCAATGTTTTCCCAAGAGAGTGATTAATAAATCCAACTCCGCCGTTTTACAATATAATGAGCCAATTTCATTATTTCCAACTCAATTCCAAATAACAACAATATTCCCAAATTAATTACACCAATTAATTTGTACGACAAATTAGGGTTTTCTACCCCATTTCCCAATATCAACCCAATGATTCAAATATCAACAACTAACAACAATATCATTATTTTGAAACCCAAAATACACATTTTAGAATCAAAATAACAAAACCCTCCTTTAACATTTTGAAACCCTAAGTCCCAAAATTACCCAACCACAACACTTTATCAAAACAACCAAAAATCTATGTCAAAGACCGTAAGAGTGAGTAGGAATCCCTACCTCAAATTCGGAGCCAAAGGGAAGAAGATGACGAAAATGAAAATGCTCCAAATCCCAAGATTCTTGGATCAAAAGATAGCCCTCGACGATCAACGACTTTTTTACAAAGGCCAAAGGTGAGGAAACAACTCCTACTATATCAATACCTAGAGAGAAGGCAAGGTTCTAGAGAGAGAGGCTCAACAATGGAGTTCTGGAAAAGTAAGAGAGAGAAAAGGATGTGAAAAAGTGATTCAAAAATCCGGATCTCGGAGACTTAACCCAATCGCCCCGCTCGAGCGTCACTCACAGACTCACGCTCGAGCGTCCAAACTGCCGCTCGAGCGCCGGATACACACTCCCAGCACTTTTGTAGAGCCAGGTCCCCGCTCGAGCGTCACACACAAACTCCCGTTCGAGCGTCCAAACTCCCGCTCGAGCGTCCACCACTGCAGAGGAGATACTGGATGGGTGATTTTCCCGCTCGAGCGCCAAAACCCCCACTCGAGCGGAGAAGCAACAACAAAGGCCCCGCTCAAGCGTCAAAAGCTCCGCTCGAGCGGACAGGCCAAAATCTGGGCAACTAGTTTTGGTTTCTAAGCTCAACCAACCTGTTTCAAACCTGCCCAACACAACCCAAGACTCAAATACAAAAAGTAAAGGATGTAAACAAGATATACACAACGACCAACTCCACGGAACCTAAGTCCGGATACAACAATTAAAGAAAAGGGAAACCGGGATCGCTATAGTTAAACATTTTGTCTCTAAAAAATTTGTTTATTTTCTGTCTTATTTCACTCGTAGTTATCGAATCATATAAAGATCACAAGGTATAAAAAGTTCGAAGCAAAATTAATAGCTATGAATCAAATAAGACAAATCCGTTTAGTTTTAAGGTTTCAAATACAATTTTTTTGGTAAACTTTTTCATTTTTTTGTTAAATTTGTTTTATTTTTTAGATGTACCTAAAAATGAAATATTTGTGGAGAAATTAAAAAAAATACAAAAATATACTAATTTCTTTTGGCTAATTTTTTATATTTAGTAATTTTTTTAAAAGATTTTTTCATAAATATTTTTACTTTTTAAGTGCATCTAGGTCAGGTACATTTAAAAAGTAACAAAATTTTGATCAAAATATTAAGAAAGTCCACTAAATAAAGACACAAAAATATAGAAAATAAAAAATTCAAAAACTTAAATAGTATATTTGAAAACTCAAAACCAAACATAGGGGAAAAGTTTTGAAGACTAACAATGGCTAATTAATTTGTCTGTATAATCATTTCATTCATGCTAACAATTATATTGCTAAAACAATTATCACAATCAATGGTTATTACAAAGAGTGATATTGTCCCATCAAGGTTATGAAAATGACATTTTATATTAGAGAAATGATAATGCAATGCATCAAAATGTTAGTATGCACTTTAATAGTAACCTTTATATTAACAGAATAATGTTTTTTGTACTATCACTAATTATATAAAAGATTAATATGCAATCCAAAATGTTGTATTTCTTTGAAAACTTTGAATTAAACTTAAAACAACTTGATATTTGGCATTAGAGAAGAAACGCTCAATCCAACCATGCATGTACAATGAATTGTCCAAGTTATTAATGACAATTCATATATACCATACATAATTTAAAAATGTATCTTAGTTATTATGACAATTTAAATTTCTCTTTATAATAATAATTCAAATGTAAAATTCAACTCAACAAGATTCTCAAATTCAAATTTAAAATCTATAAAATGTAAAATTTAAATTTGAGTTATTCAACTTAAATGAATAATGTCAAATCCTTTCATTTATACATATAATGTCAATAAAATGAGTAATGTTAAATTTATGAATAATTTTAGTATGGCCCTCTCAAGTTTTCAAAATTCTTTTATTGTTCTTCTATTTCATGAGTAGTTTTACAATGTTTATGACATGATACCTAACTATTTCACAAATTATGCAATACCATCAATTTTATTGATTTGATATGCAAACATCATTTCTTATTTTTTGTTATAAAAAACTCAAAAAAAATATTTTTTATTTATATAAGTTATATTAACACTGTTGGAAAATCCACGTTTAGCGGCATTTAAAAAACGCCGCTAAAAGTACTAAAAATGTCGCTAATTCTTTTTATGACGTTTAGTACCAAACGCCGATGACGCGACCGTCGCTATAACTCTATGGCGTTTAAAAAACGTCGTTATATTAGTATAGGCAGCGTTTTTAGAAACGCTGCCAAATGTCTTACCTAACTGTACTGTGACGTCACTCTAACATTTAGCGACGTTGTTGAAAACGCCGTCATAAACATTTATACATTTTAAAAATCTTACCGTTGGGATGGGATATAGTGACATTTTTTAAACGCCGCCATAACCTTTTTTTTAATTTTTAGATTTTGTTAATTTTATATGGTTGAACAAAAAAAATACCTGTCAAACAATTATTAAGAACTAATAATTAATGTTTATTAAAATTATAAATAAAACTAAGCTTGAAAACAAAATTAAAAATAAAAAACAATGCATTACATACCTAAGAATAGAAACAATTCAGACTTTAAATGCATCAATTAAAATCAAAAATGGTCTAGAAGTGCAATTTGCCCAAAAAAATTAAAAATGAATAGAAAGCACACTAATATGGCTTATAATATTAAAAATACCACTTGTCTTCCAACTATATCCAAAGTTGAGCCTAAACTATATGCAACAGATGATACATTTGGAACCATACAGTACGCTATAATTTAATTAAACAAGATAAAAAGAATTAGAGGGGGGAAAAAAGTATAAGAACAAGAACAAATAAAAAAAGCTTCATCATATTCCCTCCAATGGCTTTTTCCCTCTCCACTCACATAAATTCTACATGTGGCAACTTCATATCCATCATGATGATCATTCAGAGTTACATAGCTTCTCACAATCAAACAAAGTTGGGTTTCAAATTATTCTGTCTTGTCTTCTTCCAAATCACCGTTTGATACCCCGTTGTTTCCACCATGTACTTTCCACCGTGTACTGATCCGACTTCAAGTGGACTTCGAATATCCTTTGAAGGCATAGGAGATGGTTTTATGAGTGTCAAAGTATTATCATCCCTGTCAAACTCTTCACTTGCTTCTCCCGAGTAAGTATAGCTGCCACATGTGAAAATATTCAATGTGGAGACAAGAAAATAATTGACAATTAATTATTAAATAGAACTTATCTTCACATTTTTATTTTTTGTTTTTGCTTTTTTTTTTCTTCCTATAGAGTATGTTTAACCTGATTAAAATACCATCTGATATATAGACTAATAAACAAAAATGTTTGACTCCTATTGTTAGCTAGATATGCAACACATTAAGCCCAAATATAGAAGTATGAGCTTGCAGTTCCAAAAAAACTAATTAATATTTGAATCTTTGCTAGCATAGCATGGTATTGTCAAAGGACCACACAATGAACATGATCAAAAGGTTTTTTCGTAAAACAATAATAATATAACTAAATATACCTGAAGCTTATTCAGAGTTACAGAGAGGGAGGTAAATATCCAAAGAATGAAGAAAGCATCCAAGAGTGCCACAGGAAGAACCAAAAACAGTCTTGCTTTTCCTGAAAGATCACTGGTAGCACCAACATTCTCTACCAGTTCAAGCACTTTAATTAATGGTTTTTTAAATGGAGATCGGTAAGATGAAAGTGATGCACTCAATCCCAGTGTAGTCCTCGAAGCAGAGCTAGAAACAGTTACAACTTCCATGCCAAGTTATCTAAATAGAGAGTTATCAGATGAATGAGAAATTTCTAGCCACACAAGTCCCGCAAGAGGAGAAGGTATGCATAGTTTTGGTCATATTCAAACCCCAAAAGCTTCATTTCTTTCACCCAACAATAAAATCTTGAAAATTATTGAAGTGCTATTCAAGGAAGATAATTTCACCATACATAGATTATAACACGCTAAACACATCAAGTATTTGCCTAACAAGAGATGAAAAAGAATTCAACCAGGCCACTCCTTTCCTCTAATCTCAGACATGAGCAGTACATATCAGAAAATTGAATGAGAAACATATTACTCGAGAGCAATGAAGCAGTAATTGTATTGAAAATTTAGACATACCTGATGTGAGGATGGAGAGGTGCAAATGGATGGAGAATTTGGTGTAGATTTAGCCGGGGAAGCAGAGAGAGTTGGTCGTATAAATGGAGACTGAACAAAGGGTGAAATTGGGGACCATAGTATCAGAGTGTGATGATAAGAAGAAACTGGTGTCTGATGACCTGAAGATAGTGGAGTTGCTTTTGGCGTTCGCCATGCTCTATGAGAAGGTGCTCCTGGAGATCTTGATTGTGACTTCCTTGTAGGAAGCATGTTTATTTTAATTCTGATACAAAACACAGTAAATTGGTGTATATCATTAGTCAATAAGTTAGTAACTAACAGAACTGAAATATATTACACTTGAAACTTTTTCTTTGGTTGTGTTTTCTTCTTTTGTTTTTTGCAGAACACACAAAACTTGTTTTTCCGAAAACAGGTCCTTTTTGGAAACTGTTTTCACAAATATAAAAATGATGAAAATGATAGGTATTTTTTAAACATCTCATTTTTATTTTATTTTTTTTGGTTTCCATAGACACAAAAACATAACCAAATGATCAATTAGCAGACGCGGAATTGTAACTCACTTATTGTGAACATCAACATATTCATCAGTTTCATCTAGTATTTCTTCCTTCAAAACAAAACACAAATATTAGTTCATCAACAGAAAAAACACATTAAGTCTATGTACCCAGAAAAAGAA
Organism: Camellia sinensis; assembly: GCF_004153795.1. Taxonomy (NCBI): domain Eukaryota; kingdom Viridiplantae; phylum Streptophyta; class Magnoliopsida; order Ericales; family Theaceae; genus Camellia; species Camellia sinensis. The sequence goes on along the minus strand of NW_021024715.1, from coordinate 1,398,867 downwards.
CTCAGAAAAAACAGTGCCATGTCTAGATATGGTCAGGTTTAAATTAAAAAAGAATTTGAACCACAAACCATTACTGTTTTTTTTCTTTTTCTCTTTTGTGAATAAAATTTTAGGTATTTTATCAGGATACCTAGAAGGCTTGCGGAAAGAAAAGCATATATGAAAGGACTGATCTAATATTTACATATACGAAATTTCCTATCACATATATGGAAGAAAAGCATTCATATTGAAGCTAGTTTTGTGTACTTGGACAGAATTAACTTCTATAAGTTATATCTAAAGCAGCAATATTAATTAACTATAATGGAACACAAAATAACATTTGCATGAAGTACATCATAGTATTTATTAATACTAGTTAATTAGTTATATATATTACTAACCTGTAAGAGTTCCTCTAAAACATCTTCCATAGTAATGATACCAATGACTTCTTCCTCTTGATCTGGAAGTGATTCCAAAACTTCCTTTGTTTTATTTGCATCTCCTTGTTCACCTCCTTTCTTTGGTTACAGGTTCCAACTGTCACTGCATCGCTCCACTATGTACTGTAATGCTGGACTCTGACTCTCAGTAGTGTCGCTGGAAGTCACAGATGGTGGTGCATGTGTAGAAACACTCTTTTGTTTCTTGATCTCAATTCCTATATATTATAACAGGAAATAGCAATGACCAACATATAACGACAAGTTTCCTTGTGTTCCATTGGACTTTATTTTAATAAATAGACTGAATATATCCAAATTCTGGGAAATTTGTACGCAATGCAATGTCAGTCACATGATCAGGTGAATGGAATTTTGGATTGTAATGTAAGGCACCTAAAATATTGAAAGAAATTACATTTTCCCTCTGCTTGTTTTTGTAGTATTGACGAGTTTGAATTGATGTTTATCATGATCATGTCATTTTTTTCTGTTGCATTTCCTGCAGTGTCCTTAACATTGTGCTTGCTCTTCACAACAGCAGCCATGTGGCTGTGCCCTTTTTGGAATTGGTTCAGTATATCATACAGTGGTAAACTATCCTCCACCCTTTCACAGATAAAATCACGCACAAAAAAATAAGAAAAAATGAAAATATTTATGGCATTGCTTGCAAATTCAAGACCAAAATACATTTATAAAATTTAGTACCTAGGAATTCTCCTGATGGTAAGAATTCTGATTGGTGTTTCATCTTCAGCACGGCATTTGATTAAATTTTTTACCCAACAATCATAGAAAATGTCATAATAGTTAATTTCCATTGTTTTTTCTCTTAAAACACAAAAAAACAAAAATGAATAAAAAATATGAACACAAACAAACAGGTTGTTACAGGTTCCACCATATGCTTACCAAAATAAGGCCTATAATATTTGATGGGCTTCCTGAATAGACAGGTATGCGACTGTGCCCTTTGCCCATTATCAAGCTCATTGTATCCCTGGGGGAGCAAACCAAACATATATGTCATCTCATAAATAAACTTATAAGTAGAAAATGGTGTAAATATATGCAGAGATCGAAGTAAGTTTTTTACAGCGTACTCATCTAGTTTAGAATTCAAATCAATGGAAAATATTTCAGATAAAGGTGTCATAGCATCTTTAGTAGTCTTTTGTGTTAAATCCAAAGCTCCAGAGATAATAGTAGTTTCATCATGTGTTAACTCTCCACCTTTCCCTGCCTGATAATATAAACATGAGGATATCAACAATCACTTCAGCTTTAACTTACTTTAGTACTAGCATTAGCACTGTTAGCACTGCATTCATTCTAAAATGAGGCCCGCACTCTACAATAGGGTGCAACTTGGGCGGGACCAATTGGAGAAACCCGAGCCCAACCAAAAAAATTTTAGGCCATAGGCAATATATATTTGAATTATGAGTAGACCTGGGCAAAATGTTTATAAGCCCAAATAAATTTGGGCCGGGTGTGGACAAAGACACTAGGCAACCCCGCAAACCTAATTGCATATGTAAATATATAAAAAATATTAAATATACATATAAATTATTTGTCGTTGAATGATGTTAAACTAATATAGATGATCATATTCACTATATACATCATACACACAAGTTACAACACAAAATCTATCATTTCTGTTTCGCTCAGAAATGACAAAGACTGGTACTACAGTGCAATGATTTCTCGATTCTCATCTCTCACTCATTATATAAATTATTTGTTTTGATGTTATTAATGATTTTATCTATAAAAAAATATTAATAGGGTCTAACTTTAACAAATTAATTAGTCTAACTGTAAAAAAATTTTAAAAAAAAATCTCTAATTTGTGGGTAACTGGGGCCTAACCAGAGTTCAATTTATTATGCTGTGCCCTTTTTTGCTTCCTGTTCTATACCTTTGTCTGCAAAAATTCAAACATCATAGTTCTCGGTGGCACTCAGATGTAGTTTCAGAATTGAAAAAGTAGTTACATCCAAATGAGGCCCAAGTAGTTCAATCTATGCATTTATTATCACCAGTCCAAGATAGCACTTGGTGCAGTTCCATCTATACATATCATTCAAGGCCACCAACCACAAGACTTCTAAATTCTACTATGGATACATCTGAGGATTCAACTATATCCATGAAAACTCTGCTGAACCTCTTCTTTCTATAAATGATATAGGAATTGAATCACCAATAGCAGGGAAGAATGGTTTTCCATACAATTTACCTTGAAGAAACTTCCCAAAACTGACTTTGCCAAAAACCATGTCATAGATACTATCATATAGTGTTACCAACTCGCTAAAATTTTGGCAGCCAAACAAATTTGAGTGCAATTTTTACAGCTTGCAGTTGAGAGATCAAGTCTCAAAACTTCATTCTCAAATTTACCATCAGAAAACCACAGGTTTCCAGCAACAAGTAGTTTAAAATGGATAGTTCTTAAATTCAAAACATGTTGGGCAACATCCAGTTATGCCAATGCAATGGATATACATGAAAGTCCTAATAATATACTTAAATTCACATAATCTTACCACATATTGTAATAATATAAAGCATCGTATTAACAACAAAGCCAAGAATATTAAATGTGTAGAAGCATAATCTGTAACAATAAGATCACTACAATTCTTCTATAATTCTGTTGATTATTAAAAAAGCTTTAAAAAATATTAAATAAGAAGGGTAGAGTTTTAAAACAGAGCAAAATCACAGCAAAATCAAATGAAATGGCTTTTGAAACAAAGCAAAATCACAGCAAAATCAAATGAAATGGAGTGATATCACAGCAAAATCAAATGAATCTCAAATGAATCAAGTGAATGCTAGAACTGACAATACAACATATACAACTACTTACCAGATAACAGTAGTATAATGCCTTCACCGCCCTCTCCTTGTTCACCTTCACCGTACACAGCTTGTACAGCATCGTCATCGTGCCCGTCTTCCCCCTATTCGATCCATTCATCAACAGCGTTATCAATGGCAGAATCGCTCCGCAAGCTCCGATCGAAATCTTGCTCTCGTTGTTCAACGACAAGTTCAGCAACGCACATGCCGCTCTGAATCTTCGAAATCGCTCTGAACAGCCGATTGATATCGATCTGAATCTTCGAAATCGCTTCGAAATCGCTTTGAACAGCCGATGGAGCTTGTGTTCTTTGAAGCTCTCTTCAAGAACAGCCGATTGATCTTTCGAGAGACGAAGCTTCTTCCGAGAGTACTCTCATTCGTCTTCTTCGCCGTTGAGAGAGAGAGAGAGAGAGAGAGAGAGAGAGAGAGATGTGTGCGTATAGGATAAGAGAGATGTGTGGGTATAAGAGAGAGAGAAAGGGCTCAGATTCAAGAATAAGGGTTTAAAAAAGGGGCCCGTGTATGCACCGCATTCGGAGGCGTTTCTAAACGCCTTCAATTACAAAACGGTGCCGTTTTGGTTAAAAAAATATACAGCGATTATAAAACGCCGTTAAAAATTAAAAACGTGACGTTTAATAAAACGCCGTTAATTAAACGCCGTTAAATCCCTACTTTCCTGCAGTGTAACAAATAAAATACCTTAAAATGACCGTCTAATAAAATTACACAACAAAATCCTCATTATATATGTAGCTCAAAAATTGTATGAAATAATTGAGATAAATATTATGAAATCACTTACATAAATGCATTTATTTATTTTGTTGAACTTTTTCATAACTCTTATGTAATAAATTTTTTCCTTAAAAAAAGAGAGTAAATTATGTAAATAGTCTCTGTAATTTATACGATATTTTAATTTAGTCCATTTTATTTTAATTTGTTCGAGTTTGTCCCTTAATTTAACCGATTATGTCATATTACTCCAATAAATAATAGTTATGAGGTTTGGTGGACGAAAAGTCAAATGATGTGTCAATTTGGTCTATGTAATTTACACAATGTGTCAATTTGATTCCTATCAAAATTGAACAAATTGAAACAACATAGATCAAATTGACACATCATGTAAGCTACATGGATCAAGTTGACACATCGCTTGAGCACGTGATGACTTTCCGTCTACCAAACCTAGCAGTTGTTATTTATTTTATTAATATAACCCAATTTTTTAAATTAAGGGGCAAAATTGAATAAATTGAAATAATAGGGATCGAATTGACACATGATATAAACTATAGGGACCATTTGTATAATTTATCCTTAAAAAATTAACTTTATTTTTTTTTTCTACATTTACCTTGGCCCCCTGTAAATAATTTTTTTGGTTTTGTCCCCACATTTATAATCTATAAATGCAAACAAAATCTAAAATTTACACAATCAATACGAATCTTTACTCTCAATACACTAAGGCCATGTTTGTTTGGGTGGACATAAGTTTGGGATTGGACTAATAGTCTAATAAAATTATTAATCCGATGTTTGGTTAAACAATTGAAGTACGGACTAACAATCCAACTGGATATGGTATCCCACATATGATGAATTATTCAATCCCACGGAAGGGGGTGTGATATAAATTGAAAGACTAAACCAAAGTCTGGACTATTAGTCCTTCTTATAATCCTAACTCAATCCAAACATAAGATAGGATACATAATCCAAATGATTCGTAGTCCTAGGACTATTAGTCATGGGAATGCTAATCCAACCTAATCCAGTCCGTCCAAACAAACATGGCCTAAAAGCAAGGACGGGGTATAGAGGGACTAGGGGATCACGTGCCATTTTTGGATTTTATTTTATTTTTTTACAACATAAAGAAAATATTTTAAATAAAAAAATTTACAAAAATATTATTTAGAGTAAAATATTAATGATATTTTTAAATTTATGAGAACAATAATGGTTGTTTTGATTGAGAATGAAGAGACTATGACAAGTTATATTATTATTTGTGAAAATTTCAATGCAATGGTGATATCTATCATTATTGACATATAAACATAATTAATCTCAATGAAGATATGGAATTTATTGGATTGTTGGTTATATTTGACATGTGGAGTTCATCCTCAATATGTTTCCTTATTATTGATTAGTGATATTACATATGAATGATAACATGATATTATTATTATATTGAATTTTACTCAAATTTTGTATAAAAAAATTACTTTATCATTATATAATTTATTTTAAAAATTATATCCATGACTTTTTTTATATTGTCCATGATACACTAAATACAAATAATAATTTTTTTTTTTAATCTTTCTTGGAGACAATTGTAAAAATATATGTGAAATATTTTTATAAAATTTTTTAATATTGTAATTAATAAGTGTTCCATTTGATTTAATTTTCTAACTCTGTCATTGAGTAAACTTATTATTGTTCGTACATAGCATTAATGGATTTGGAGTGCCTCTTGTGCCCCCAGCATAGCAGACACTGATGTGTGGCCTATTAGACTTATTTATTTTGATGATTTATTTAATTATGTTTTTAATTTATTTGGACGAGAAAAATAGAATCAAAATTTATTTTGATGATTTATTTGAAAGAGAAAAATAGAATCAACATTTATTTTGAAAAAGAAAAATAGAATCAACATTTATTTTGAAAGAGAAAAATAGAATCAAAGTTTATTTTATCCCATTATTTCTCACCTAAACCATTATCCTAAATGTTGTTAGAATGTATTTAATATTTGATTAAATCAGGAGTTCAAATAGCTCAAAACAGAGGTTCAAACAGCCCAGCACAGCAGCAGTTCAAAATGTTTAAGTGGAAGATATTTAAATTAGTAATGATGGAGTGGAAGAAATTCAAATTAGTAATGATAGAGTACAACGGCTATAAATGGTTATAAATTCAAATGAATACAACGACTATAAACGGCTATAAGTTTCATTATATATACCAAAGCCTCTAATGTAAACAAGTGACAAAAAAAATCAGAAAATATTTTTTGATCTATAATCACTCACATCTATTCTCTGAAAAATTCTCTGAGAAGTGTTCTTCAATTTTTGTTTACATCCTCTCCCAGAAATTATACACTGAGCCTTATAGCATTAAACTCATCTTTCCTGTGTGAGGTTTACAGAAAAACCAGAACTTCATTTTTATATCTATCTTTGAGAGATAATTATTGTAGCTTTTTGTGAAAGCAAAAACACATTCTTTTTAACCTTGTAAGAGTGTAGTACACTTAGTGTTCTTGACTTAGAAAGTTTGTGTAAGATTTGTAGAGGATTGCTCCATCTGTGAAAAGGTTGCTAGCACCTTGTGAAGCTAGAAGATAGTGAAAAATCTCAAGTAAAGCTTGAGGAGTGGATGTAGGCTTGGTTGAAGCCGAACCACTATAAATCTGTTTGTCTCCTCTTCCCTAATCTCTTTACTTTCCAACTACTGCTATATCTATCTAATATTTATGTGTTGATCATTTGATTAACCATGTTCGTTAGTTATACTTCAATGTTACTTTGCTTGATCATTTACTGCTAAGTTCATCATTGTGCTTGTTAATAATTTGTTGTACTAGTAGTTAATTTTATTGGGGTATTATTAGTTTTAATTTGTAAAACCCTAATTCACCTCCCCTCTTAGGTTGCTTTTTGGGTAACACCTATGGGCTCATTTTGGGGTCCATTTTGATAATCTGAACCGTTTACATTTTAGAGTACATCGAGTAGAACATACCTGCCAAAAATCAAATTAATCAAATATCGTTAACCCTTTCATCCACTCACATTTATATCTTCAAAAATAAATGACATTGTGATTTAAAGTATTAAAATGAATATAAACGTAAGTGGATGAAAAGGTTAACGATACCCGATTAACTTAATTTTTTGCAGGTATGTTATACTCCATGTGTTTTAGAATGTGAACGATTCGAATTATCAAAACGAACTCTGAAATAAGCCTATAAAGCCACACAACAGTGCATGCTGTACTGGGTGTGCAGCAGGCACCCAAATCTAATTAATAGAGTTGATTGCGTATCTCACTAATCATAAATATTAAGAAACAAAATTTGAATGGATAAATGTTTTATGTGTCTCATCAAAGTAATTTTCTGAATTTGTCCCCATTATGTGAACTATTTGATGAGAAATTAATAATAGCCAAACACAGAACTTTTCTTAATGACAATGTTAGAAAAATTGAGAGCACGAAATATTGTTCTCGTATAATCCTATTGATCAAGATTGCGCTCCTCCGTACGTCGTTGCTTTACTCCCTGAAAACACAAACGTGAGATAGCCGGCGGGTGTGTGCCAGATACCTCTCTGATGCCTAAGTCAGAAAAATAGACAAATAGACAAAAGCTCTGTATATTCGGGAATCAAAGTTGTGTGTTACCTCTCCATAAGTGATGTTGTGAGCTTTTATAGGTTTCGCGTGGCACAATCCTAGTAGAACTTTTACTCTTCCAAGTAGAGTCCTCCTAGGAGTCATACTCTTGAAAGATAATGCTTATCCTTCAATACCTCCCTCACTACTTAAACCAAGTGAGATGGTTTTACTATGGTCGGATTCCAATATGACCGAGGTAAGCATGGCTATGCTAATCCGCAGAGTAGACCGAACTATACCTAGTTCGGCTCTTCCTTTCACTGCTCTTACCTCGATTTCTCCTGTACAAACCGGACCAACCATAGCGTGCTTAGACCGTGCTAACAAATAGCAAGGTTCTGGCCGAGCTAACTGTAATATGCCACGATTGAGCTAACTCTGCGTGTGGTGATCGAGCTACTTGTAAAGCTCTTATGGACCGAGTTATCTCCAAGCCCTTTTACTGTGGCCTACAACGGCCCATTACCCGGCTCGGCTCAATTTACATATAAATTACCCTCTCAATTTCCCTTTAATTCCATCTGCGCAGCATGATAGGGATTACCTGTTTATCAGCTGAGCTAAAAAACTTGAGCCTTCCAACTGAGCTAAGAAACTTTAGCCTTCCAACCGGGCTAAAAAAACTTTTAACCTTCCAACCGAGCTAAAAGCTTTTAGCTTTCCAACCGAGCTAAATTCACACTGAGCTCTGTCTGTCCGGTCAAAACGTCTCATCAGTCGCTGTAACTAAATCGATTCCCATTCTATGGACACGTGGCGAACTATTATTGGCCCAATGCAGCTGTCAGCCGTCTTCGTACTCCGTAATTTTTGAACAGTCCCGCCTTTTTCCGTCCTTTTTCACAAAACCAAACCTTTTGTTTTGAAACCCTTCATTTGCACTATTCGTCCTCTCTCTCTCTCTTGCTTGAGCTTCTGCATCCCCATTTCTACACTGCATAAGCTCATGTTCTTGTTGTCGTTGCTCTCATCTTCAGCCTCTTCAACTTGAACTGGTAAGTGGTTCAAATCCTCTTCCTTTTTGTTGTTTTCGCACTTGTTTTGCAACACATAGCATGTTTTATTTGTATGTTTTTTCAAAGCACATTCCACTTTTGCTTCAATATTTCTGGGAAAAACCATGTAGCAGAACCTCTGGTACTCCATGAATAACCTGAGAAACACTGATTTTGATCCAACATCATACTCCAACCGCACTAGGAAGTTGTTTGTATTAGGTGCTATCATAGCCATACCCAATAACCGAACTGAAACTTCACGTCACACTTGTAGTTTCCATAAGTTAGGTACCTTGAGTTTCCTTTAACCGAGCTATCTAACCACACTAAGTTTGCATAATGCCGTGCTAGAAAGCCTTAACCACCGACCGAGCTACAACTTGGGGCTAAACCAGCTTCCTTAGTCCAAATCGGACTACGAATGCTGCCCCAAAGGCTCAACCGGGATAAAGCCCCTTGCTCAAACCGAGCTAAAAACTGATAGCATCCCGCGAAGCCGAGCTAGGACTTCATTTATCTTGCCTTTGTCTCTTGTAGCACGGTCCAACGATCAGTGCTTAACACCTCTCTTTTTTACTTTGCAGACTTAGGTTGGCCAGGCACTCATCTGATCACTCAACCGAGCTACTAGGCGTCATTTCTTCGACCGAACTAACACTTGTTGATAATTTATACATAACTTAAAATCACATGGGTAAATACAGATTTTTAGTAAACTCACCAGGGGCCATAGCCGAATTCCGAAAGGACTACCAAATTCTGAATGATGTCCACCTCTCATTGGCCGAACTAGATACCGTCCCCTGGGGAAAACAAGGCTTTGTTCCTTTTAACGTTATTTCCATCGTAGAGTGCGGTCTGCGATTCCCTGTATAGTCCTTTCTTTGTGAATTCCTTAGGCAAACCCAGCTCTACCCTACCCAACTTTCCACTAATTCTTACCGCATAATAAATGGCATTGCCGAGCTAAACCGCCGAGCTGGGCTTAATCTCGGTCTAGCCGAGCTCTTCCATCAATACTCCATAGGATCGGCCGATGATGGTTGGGTTTACTATTTAAGAATAAGGCACCGGCGTGAAAAAATAATAAAGAATACCCCGGATAAAGACGTAAATGATGATGACTTCTTCTAGGTATCTGGGAACTTTGAGGACCAACAAGCCCAGATCCCTGGCCACAGAATAAATTGGAACAAGGGTGTAGCCTGTAGGAATACCTCGGCTCAATTCCATGCTTTTCCTTACTTCGATTTTCTAATCTTGAACCGCACTAACTGTTGTCCTTTTTCCTTGATGCAGACTTGAACTTTCTCAAGTCACAGTATAGCTACCCTAACTTGAATGCACTTCGCACCGCACTGCGATATCCTAACAGAAGTTGGGCCGAGCTACTGAATTTTGAGCCGACATACCGTTATAGCAGTATGAGGAAGACCAGAGTAACAGACTTCTTTTTAGAGCCCTCACCAGAACCAGATCCAACCCTTCCACAAGTCAATTTGATCTCATTGACAGCGGAGCAGGAGATGGCCAAGAAAAGAGCAGTAAAGGCCCTCCTAACCGAAACAAACCAGGCCGAGGTACCACCACCCAACCAGACTCAAGAAACCGTAGTAGCCCTGCCAACCCATCAACCTTCCACATCTCGGGCGAGCAAGCGTGCTCGGACTTCTACCACCGAGCCACGCCTTGTCGACGAAGATGAAATCATCCTTCCCCAATCTCCACCACCGAGCCTTCAACCGAAGTGTGCTGACCGAGCTAGCTTTTCTAAGTGGGCACCAAAAATTACTTTTCAGAACCGTGCTATTCGGGACACTAATTCAGTGGTCACTGAAAAGGACCACTTAATGGCATTCAATCTGGCCAAGAGCGTTTGCCTTCCAGCCGACATGGAGCACCACAACCATCTCACCGAGCTGAAGGCCATTCGCTCGGCCACAAAGTCAATGGTGCTGGTAAGTAGCCTTCTTTGCTTATCTTTCTAATTTGCACAACTTTCTGCTCGGTTTTACTACAAGTCTCTTTCCATTTTTTTGCAGGCCATGTAGAAGAACCACATCACTCACAAGCGTGTGTTGGAACTTCGCAAAACAACAAGGCAGGCCATGGCAGAGGTAACCGAAAAAATCACCGAGCTAGAAGAGTCCAGGAAGCAGATAGCCGAGCTACAAACCGAGAATGGTCATTTGACCAGTCTTGTTAGCTCGGCTAAAGCAGACAAGTAAAAGGCTGCGGCCGTGATAAAAGATAAATACCTACGCGAGCTGGCCAAGCTTGAAGGAAAAAAGAATGCCGAAATGACAAAGCTTGAGAAGAAGCTGGAGGTTGCAGAGAACTGCGGTTTCAAAGAAGGCGAAGCCCTGTACATTAAGCAGTGTGAAGCTATGAAGGACCTGTTCTTTAAATGCGGGTGAAGGGGGGCTCTGGCGCAGCTCGGTCATGGACTTGATACCGAGGTCTTCAATCCTCCTCCATATTTGATACCGAGCTCACTAGCGGAGTATGCTACTACCATTCAACAACAATTTTTGGAAGAGGAGGATGAAGATGAAGCTCCAGAAGACAACACTCAATCTGGTCGCCAGTCTACCTCCCCAACTCCAGAGGTCTCCATCCTACCTTTGCCAGCTGTATCCGATGCTGTGCTCCCAACCGAACTTAACTAGAGTGTGGTTGCCACAATCGAGCTACCTTTGAGCGAAGACCGGGTGGTTTTAGATGCTGACTTAGATGACCTGTTTGCTTGACTATGTACTTTTCTTCTTTTCTGGCTTTTGGAAAGAGAGACTGTAACCGGGCTGAAGTCCTCCTTTTTGTACTTTGACTTTGCATGATCAATGAAAAGTACTTTTGTTCCAACTGTTACTTCGGTTGACTTCTATCTACTTTATTTTCTGACTGTAATCTGAGTGAAGTATAACATTCTCCGGCCAAGATACTTTATCCTAGTCTTAACTTTATCCTAGTCTTAACTTTGCAATCTATCTAGCCATAGTTGCCAACCTCTTCAGCCTAGATTCTTATCTCGGTCTGAAGAACAATAAGTGTTGGTTTTTACAGCCAACCACTCTTCAGCCTAGATCCTTATCTTGGTTGAAGAGTACTAAATGTTGGTTTTTTCCAGCCAACCACTCTTCAGCGTAGATCCTTATCTCGGTTAAAGAGTACCAAGTGTTGGCTTTTCTAGCCAACCTCTAGATTGGTTTTTCCTGCCAACCTAGAGTAAAGTGTTTGGTTATTCCGCCCAAACGTCGTGCAGCCTGAATCCTTATCCTGGGCTTAGGAGGGGTGTTGGTTTTTCCAGCCAACCTAGAGTAAAGTGTTTGGTTATTCCAACCAAACGTCCTTTAGCCTGAATCCTTATCCTGGGCTTAGGAGGGGTGCTGGTTTTTCCAGCCAACTTCTAAGTTGGTTATTCCTGCCAACCTAGAGTGAAGTGTTTGGTTTTTCCAGCCGAACTTCCTACAACCTGGATCCTTATCCTGGGCTTAGGAGGGGTGTTTATTTTTCCAGCCAACCTCTAGATTGGTTTTTCCTGCCAACCTAGAGTAAAGTGTTTGGTTATTCCGACCAAACGTCCTGCAGCCTGGATCCTTATCCTGGGCTTAGGAGGAGTATTGGTTTTTCCAGCCAACCTCTAGGTTGGTTATTCCTGCCAACCTAGAGTAAAGTGTTTGGTTTTTCCAGCCAAACTTCCTGCAGCCTGGATCCTTATCCTGGGCTTAGGAGGGGTGTTGGTTTTTCCAGCCAACCTCTAAGTTGGTGTAGACACCCCATTTTTGACCGACCTTAAGACTCAGACATCACCGATTGAGCACTCGGTGACGTTGCATATCGTGCTCGTTCAGAAGTCTCAAAGTCGCGGCCGTGAGCCCTGCCTCCGGACTTCCGAACCCTCTTCTGTGCCTTGCCTCGGTTTGCGAACCAGACTCGATTTTCTCTGTTTCTTTTCCTGAGGGGAGGGAGAGGTCCCGTAGACCATCTCTCAGTGGCCGTGGGCTACATTTTGTGGCCGCAGGCCATCGAACTTGTCATGGAGCCCCAAATTTTAAAGCCTACTTGCGGTAGCCAAAACCATTTCAAAACAAAACATGAAATGTTTTGTTCCAATTCAGCGACCCATCTATACTTATGCTGTGGCATCACATAGTACCTAGGCTAATAACCGGAATAAGAACACACAATGTTTTCAAAAATAATATCATGGTTAGTAGAGGCCGTCTTTGACGGCGAGCGGGGGTGCTCACGAAGTGACCTTCCCCAATCGTACCCAAGTTCCGAGCCGAGGCAACTTTGGTGATGACGGACACTGGCCTTTGGCACCGAGTCAGGGTTTCCTAAATTTCCCAAAATA
>NW_021024715.1:1305509-1379625 GCF_004153795.1 Camellia sinensis | reverse complement strand
TTTTTCAAAATAAAATATTTAGGTGGCGACTCTGTATCTGGCAAAGCAGTCCATGTTTGGCACTTCTTTCAAAAATCTGTTTTCTCAAAACGATTTGCCGGATTTGGACTCTTTGGTTCAGATTTAGAACCGTGACTGCGAAAGTCGAGTCCGAGCTGTAGCGAGGGTCCCCCGCGGGCTTGTTACAGTTTCTGGCGACTCTGTTGGGGATTTAGAGAGCTTGACTCGAACTCATGATATCTGTTTTTGGCTACACTTGTGTGTTTCTTTGCATTTGCATTTGCATTGGTGCGCCTAGGACACCGTGTTTGCCATCTGCTATTCCTGAACGGTTTGCCGGAGGCTTGTCTTGTCAAGGCATGACCATAAGGCTGACCGGTTGTGGGCTCTGCCAGTATGGGAACACGAACCCCGGTTTTACCAGGGCACCCTCTTTGACCATTCGACCTAGTGCATATTTGGATCCATAGTGACCATTACAAACTAGGACAGGTTGCTTACCCGTTTATAGGTTGTTTGAAACCGCTGCGTGCGTAGTGAAACCCTAGCTCCTGACAAAATAGGACAGGGAAACCCTACCCCAACATAGGGGTGTTTTGGCTCTCGCTTATCTGTTATGTGCTTTAGAGTGTGTCTCTACAGGAATGCATGTATCAGTGTATGAGTTTGGGCATCAGGCCTGCGGGCGTCAGTTCAGTATTGTGGGTATCAGGCCTGCGGGCATCAGTATTTGGGAATCAGTTTTACTTGAGGGTATCAGTTCACCGGCAGAATTTTGGGCAGAATTCAGTAGAGAGCACACTCACCCTACTGTGCTCGTATCTGTTCAGGTGAAATCAGGCTGAGATGCTGCATGTTTTCCCTTTTGCCAGGGTAGTCTTGCAACCATAGCTTCAGAAGGCTCCGATATCCCCCAGGTACTTTGGATCCGTGTTGATAGACTTTGTCAGGTCGAAAATTCAGTTCAAGGGCAAATCAGTGTTTCTTCGCTGAGGTAAGGCAAAGGAGGGCCAGATAAGGTTCACTTTGTTCATCTGATCCGACAGTCACCAGTCACATCATCAGCAGACTCGTGATGACGCAAAATTCGGAAGAAATTATGGTTATGGCAGCTGCATCAGACCAAGGAATCACATTGCGGGGTGATACCGATGTTGGAGTGCCACACCCACCCAGGTCACTTGCCGCACATCCGATCTGGGAACCCCAGTTATTTCAAACCCGTGAACCCACTACTTCTGAGCTAAAGAGCATGATCGAAGACCTTCAAAGAACTGTGACGGATCTAGCTTCTGGGACATTGGCTCCATCATCGACCACAGCACATGCCAGGAGTTTCACGATAAAAAGCTCCCCAATCTTGGGACGGGCTGCATTTGAAAAAGGCCGATCCTTTGACCAAGCGGGGGGAAGTGGTGAAAACAAGATAGGGACGGACATGGATCCCCATGAACATCTTCTGTTGGCTGTTGAGGCTTTGAAAGTCGAGGGACTGAACAAAGAGCAAGTGCTCGCGGTTGTTGCAAAAACTGTGGACGACACTTTTGCCACTCAGAATGAGAGCATTTTGAATCAAGGGGCAAGCCGGGAGAAGGGTCTTTGTATCAGAAACGTTCCTTTCAATTATAATCCTGCACTCGGAAGAGATCAACAAACCAGGCCAGCACCTGCCAATCCCTTTACTGGTGCGTCCAGCAAAAATCCACAAACCTCGAAGTATCTACCCCGAGGTCAGAGAGTCTTCCATGCTCTCTATATGCCTTTGTCCAAAGCTCTCCAAATCCTTGTTGGACAAGGCCATCTCAAACCCCTTGAGCCTCGGCCTCTCCCGAACCTTCTTCCGGCTATGCATGATGCTACCCAGCACTACGCTTTCCATCAACAAATCGATCATAACACCGATAGTTGCGTCCGTCTCCGCCACGAGATACAAAATTTGATTGACAACGGGGTCATCCCCGCACCAGGTCCTGCAAAGCCTATCGGCACTTGATCAGTGAATTTGGGGGATAATGTGATGTGATTGGGGGGGTGAACCACCTGCGGGCAGCGCTCAGTTTACTCCAGATATGGTGGATGGCATGCACTGTTTTGAGCATTTGCGAATGCTAGTTTTGTACTTTCTGACTTGGGTATTGGGTCAGTCTATTGTTTTGTATATAGTCAGTCTTTTGGTACTGAGTCAGTTGGGTCTGTCTTGTTGTATCGAGTCAGTCCTGTCAGAAGTCGGGTGATTCCGGGGGTGTTACCTCGGATATCATTATTTTGTTTTGCGTCTGTCTTTTCGCTTCCTTGCGAGTCTGTTTCTGCCGAGGAGCCAATGGCACCAAAAGATTTGAATGAAACAGCAGTGATTTTCACATTCTTGTGTTTGCTTCTGCCTTGCGCCAGTCGTGCCAGAAAGTTTGAATGAAACGGCAGTACTTTTCGCCTACTCTTCTGCACCCCAAAATCGTTGCATTGACCTAAGTTTTTCAAAACTTTTTGAACACTGCGGTGAAAACAAAGAGGAAGGAATTCCTCGGGATTTGGAAAACTTTGATCATTTGAGAGAAAGAGAGGCGTGCTAAGCCCTTAATGAATGAAATCATGCTTGTTAGCGTGAGTACTGAGAAGGACCCTGGCTTGATCCAGACTGGTTTCACACTATCTTCAGCGCGAGCGATTTGTCGCTTTCTTAAAAACTCTCAAAAAAAAAAAACAAAAACAAAAACAAAATGTTTCGCGCGGTCCTGCGAAGACCTGTGTGGAATCGCTTCTGAGATTGTGCAACCTAGGATCGCTCTCAGCCTCGAGACTCAACCCCTTCGCTCCCAAACCTTGAACTTGAATTCAGAAGGTTCAACGGTCAGCTACGATGTGAGGCCTGTGTGGCCAGATTTGAAGCAGCCCTCAGATCAAAAGATCAGAAGATCAGAAGAAGCTTGCAAAGGTAGAACAGAAGTACCCCTCGAACTAGGGGCAAAGATATCAGACATGCTCGAAGAGCTGAAGATGAGTCCTCTTGCAAAACAGCAGCCATTCTCCTGGATTCAGATGACTTCAGGATCTCAAAACCATTTGACAAGGACAAAGCTACACTTTTATCCTTGAGAGGCTCGCTGGGTCGAAAACCCGGAAGGGCGGCCCAGGCAAAAGTTAGAGCAAGAAAAAGAACAAAAAAAGCAAAATGCAAAGAATGAAAAAAAAAAAAAAAGAAGAAGAAGAAGAAAAAGAAGAAGAAAATGAAGAAAATGAAAAGAAAAGATGAAAAGAAAAAAAAAAGAAGAAAAGAGAAAAAATAAAAATGAAATGAAAAAGAAAGAAGACCAAAGCTCGCAAGGTCGAAAACCCGCGACGGGCGCCTTGGCAAAAGTTAGAGCATAAAAAGGAGAGGTTAAATACCCGAGTGTACCTTAACCCCGAACTACGTAAGGCTTGATTCCCATGTTTGGGATACGTAGGCAACTTCATTCTGAAGTCCAGCCATAAACACTTCCAAATCGACTGTGTCCATGCGATGGCTCTAGTTATCTTTGTCTTCTCTGTATCTGAGGATTTGGTTGTGTTCGTCGCTCTGAGGACGGACTACAATGCGCTGCAGTGCTATCCAAACAAGAGGCAACTTTCCGTTGCCATTCAAAACGCCGCAGTGTCATTTCAAACAAGGGGCAACTTTCCTTTCCGTGGCCATGCAGTGTCCTTCAGACAAGGGGCAATTTTCCATTCCTATGAATCCGAGGTTGTGCATCTCAAGAGTAGGTTCCATGCTTGTTGAGCGGTGGTCGTTTGCAAAAATAGTTTTTGCAAATTTTTACTGAGGTTGACTGATCTTCTCTCGAAAAGTATTCCATTTTCAAAACTGGACCATTTCTTGGACCCAAAAGAGGAAAATTTTCAGTGCTCATGGCCTGACTTGCATGATTTTAAATCAGAAAATTGAACAAGCATGTTAATCTAACTCTCATTTTGGTCAAAAATTTTTAGGAGAAAACTAAAACACAAAATGGTCAAAATGATGAACTAGGGGCGCAGTTGAGTCAGGTGTTCTGTCATTTCCCCTTTGTCAAAATACTCGCCGGAAAGGGCACTCTACTTGTCGGAAAGGGCACCGTATTCGCCAGAAAAGGGCACAACAAAGGGCAGAAAGCTCTCACATCCTCCAAGATCGGCTTCGCTTAGTGTATAAGTCCAACTTTCAAATCGGCTTCGCTTAGTGTATAAGTCCAACTTTCAAATCGGCTTCGCTTAGTGTATAAGTCCAACTTTCAAATCGGCTTCGCTTAGTGTATAAGTCCAACTTTCAAATCGGCTTCGCTTAGTGTATAAGTCCAACTTTCAAATCGGCTTCGCTTAGTGTATAAGTCCAACTTTCAAATCGGCTTCGCTTAGTGTATAAGTCCAACTTTCAAATCGGCTTCGCTTAGTGTATAAGTCCAACTTTCAAATCGGCTTCGCTTAGTGTATAAGTCCAACTTTCAAATCGGCTTCGCTTAGTGTATAAGTCCAACTTTCAAATCGGCTTCGCTTAGTGTATAAGTCCAACTTTCAAATCGGCTTCGCTTAGTGTATAAGTCCAACTTTCAAATCGGCTTCGCTTAGTGTATAAGTCCAACTTTCAAATCGGCTTCGCTTAGTGTATAAGTCCAACTTTCAAATCGGCTTCGCTTAGTGTATAAGTCCAACTTTCAAATCGGCTTCGCTTAGTGTATAAGTCCAACTTTCAAATCGGCTTCGCTTAGTGTATAAGTCCAACTTTCAAATCGGCTTCGCTTAGTGTATAAGTCCAACTTTCAAATCGGCTTCGCTTAGTGTATAAGTCCAACTTTCAAATCGGCTTCGCTTAGTGTATAAGTCCAACTTTCAAATCGGCTTCGCTTAGTGTATAAGTCCAACTTTCAAATCGGCTTCGCTTAGTGTATAAGTCCAACTTTCAAATCGGCTTCGCTTAGTGTATAAGTCCAACTTTCAAATCGGCTTCGCTTAGTGTATAAGTCCAACTTTCAAATCGGCTTCGCTTAGTGTATAAGTCCAACTTTCAAATCGGCTTCGCTTAGTGTATAAGTCCAACTTTCAAATCGGCTTCGCTTAGTGTATAAGTCCAACTTTCAAATCGGCTTCGCTTAGTGTATAAGTCCAACTTTCAAATCGGCTTCGCTTAGTGTATAAGTCCAACTTTCAAATCGGCTTCGCTTAGTGTATAAGTCCAACTTTCAAATCGGCTTCGCTTAGTGTATAAGTCCAACTTTCAAATCGGCTTCGCTTAGTGTATAAGTCCAACTTTCAAATCGGCTTCGCTTAGTGTATAAGTCCAACTTTCAAATCGGCTTCGCTTAGTGTATAAGTCCAACTTTCAAATCGGCTTCGCTTAGTGTATAAGTCCAACTTTCAAATCGGCTTCGCTTAGTGTATAAGTCCAACTTTCAAATCGGCTTCGCTTAGTGTATAAGTCCAACTTTCAAATCGGCTTCGCTTAGTGTATAAGTCCAACTTTCAAATCGGCTTCGCTTAGTGTATAAGTCCAACTTTCAAATCGGCTTCGCTTAGTGTATAAGTCCAACTTTCAAATCGGCTTCGCTTAGTGTATAAGTCCAACTTTCAAATCGGCTTCGCTTAGTGTATAAGTCCAACTTTCAAATCGGCTTCGCTTAGTGTATAAGTCCAACTTTCAAATCGGCTTCGCTTAGTGTATAAGTCCAACTTTCAAATCGGCTTCGCTTAGTGTATAAGTCCAACTTTCAAATCGGCTTCGCTTAGTGTATAAGTCCAACTTTCAAATCGGCTTCGCTTAGTGTATAAGTCCAACTTTCAAATCGGCTTCGCTTAGTGTATAAGTCCAACTTTCAAATCGGCTTCGCTTAGTGTATAAGTCCAACTTTCAAATCGGCTTCGCTTAGTGTATAAGTCCAAC
The DNA here is from genome assembly GCF_004153795.1 of Camellia sinensis. Classification (NCBI taxonomy): domain Eukaryota; kingdom Viridiplantae; phylum Streptophyta; class Magnoliopsida; order Ericales; family Theaceae; genus Camellia; species Camellia sinensis. The sequence goes on along the minus strand of NW_021024715.1, from coordinate 1,373,735 downwards.
TTTCAAATCGGCTTCGCTTAGTGTATAAGTCCAACTTTCAAATCGGCTTCGCTTAGTGTATAAGTCCAACTTTCAAATCGGCTTCGCTTAGTGTATAAGTCCAACTTTCAAATCGGCTTCGCTTAGTGTATAAGTCCAACTTTCAAATCGGCTTCGCTTAGTGTATAAGTCCAACTTTCAAATCGGCTTCGCTTAGTGTATAAGTCCAACTTTCAAATCGGCTTCGCTTAGTGTATAAGTCCAACTTTCAAATCGGCTTCGCTTAGTGTATAAGTCCAACTTTCAAATCGGCTTCGCTTAGTGTATAAGTCCAACTTTCAAATCGGCTTCGCTTAGTGTATAAGTCCAACTTTCAAATCGGCTTCGCTTAGTGTATAAGTCCAACTTTCAAATCGGCTTCGCTTAGTGTATAAGTCCAACTTTCAAATCGGCTTCGCTTAGTGTATAAGTCCAACTTTCAAATCGGCTTCGCTTAGTGTATAAGTCCAACTTTCAAATCGGCTTCGCTTAGTGTATAAGTCCAACTTTCAAATCGGCTTCGCTTAGTGTATAAGTCCAACTTTCAAATCGGCTTCGCTTAGTGTATAAGTCCAACTTTCAAATCGGCTTCGCTTAGTGTATAAGTCCAACTTTCAAATCGGCTTCGCTTAGTGTATAAGTCCAACTTTCAAATCGGCTTCGCTTAGTGTATAAGTCCAACTTTCAAATCGGCTTCGCTTAGTGTATAAGTCCAACTTTCAAATCGGCTTCGCTTAGTGTATAAGTCCAACTTTCAAATCGGCTTCGCTTAGTGTATAAGTCCAACTTTCAAATCGGCTTCGCTTAGTGTATAAGTCCAACTTTCAAATCGGCTTCGCTTAGTGTATAAGTCCAACTTTCAAATCGGCTTCGCTTAGTGTATAAGTCCAACTTTCAAATCGGCTTCGCTTAGTGTATAAGTCCAACTTTCAAATCGGCTTCGCTTAGTGTATAAGTCCAACTTTCAAATCGGCTTCGCTTAGTGTATAAGTCCAACTTTCAAATCGGCTTCGCTTAGTGTATAAGTCCAACTTTCAAATCGGCTTCGCTTAGTGTATAAGTCCAACTTTCAAATCGGCTTCGCTTAGTGTATAAGTCCAACTTTCAAATCGGCTTCGCTTAGTGTATAAGTCCAACTTTCAAATCGGCTTCGCGTAGCGTATCAGTCCAACTTTTAAATCGGCTTCGCGTAGCGTATAAGTCCAACTTTCAAATCGGCTTCGCGTAGCGTATAAGTCCAACTTTCAGATCGGCTTCGCGTAGCGTATAAGTCAAACTTTCAAACTGGCTTCGCGTAGCGTATAAGTCCAACTTTCAAATCGGCTTCGCGTAGCGTATAAGTCCAACTTTCAAACCGGCTTCGCGTAGCGTATAAGTCCAACTTTCAAATCGGCTTCGCGTAGCGTATAAGTCCAACTTTCAAACCGGCTTTGCTTAGCGTATAAGTCCAATCTTCAAACCGGCTTCGCTTAACGTATAAGTCCAACTTTCAAACCGGCTTCGCGTAGCGTATAAGTCCAACTTTCAAACCGGCTTCGCGTAGCGTATAAGTCCAACTTTCAAACCGGCTTCGCGTAGCGTATAAGTCCAACTCTCAAACCGGCTTCGCGTAGCGTGTAAGTCCAACTTTCAAAACCGGCTTCGCGTAGCGTATAAGTCCAACTTTCAAAACCGGCTTCGCGTAGCGTATAAGTCCAATCATCAAACCGGCTTCGCGTAGCGTGTAAGTCCAACTTTCAAAACCGGCTTCGCGTAGCGTATAAATCCAATCATCAAACCGGCTTCGCGTAGCGTATAAGTCCAATCATCAAAATCTTCCTGCATATCATTTTGCATCTTGCCCCCTGCCTGCGGGCATGCCTGCGGGCACATCTTTGTTATCTTGCCTGTTTGTCTAAGTCTTCGGCCTTGTCAAAAATGGGTCGTCTCTGGGCTTTGACATTCACTCCCGTCACTTGTGACTTTCGAGTTCTGTCAAAGAGGGGCAACTGTAGACACCCCATTTTTGCCCGACCTTAAGACTCAGACATCACCGATTGAGCACTCGGTGACGTTGCATATCGTGCTCGTTCAGAAGTCTCAGAGTCGCGGCCGTGACCCTGCCTCCGGACTTCCGAACCCTCTTCTGTGCCTTGCCTCGGTTTGCGAACCAGACTCAGTTTTCTCTGTTTCTTTTCCTGAGGGGAGGGAGAGGTCCCGTAGACCATCTCTCAATGTCCGTAGGCTACATTTGGTGGCCGTAGGCCATTTTGCCCATTTCGGAGTCCGGTTCCCGGTTTTCGGAGCCGTCAGGCCGTGTGCCTCGGTTCGGGACCGCTTAACCATCTCCTATTGCTCCGGTTTTTGGCATGCATCTTATTTACTCCCTTTTGAGGGACACTGAGGTCTGAGAGACCCACTTCGTGGTCGAATACCACTCCCGGTGCCTAACAGCCAGTTTTCGGGACCTCGGGCTGCGCGTTTCGGCCCCCGAACCTTCATTTTGCATCGGTTTGGGCTCATTTTGGGTGGAGACCTTATTTTAACTGTTATAAAGCATGTAGGAGGGTGGGAGGCCAGCAATTTTGCTGAAAAACCAACTTCTTTTTGGTCAAAATTGGTTCAGCATGAATCCGGGAAGGAGAAAAATCTGCGCGGCTTCACCGAAACGGGCGTAACTCTTTGCACAAGAGGAATTAAGATATGAGGCCACCACCATTTGAAAGCTTACTTCCAGGGATTCATTTTTCACTCAAGAATCTCCCAAGTCCAAGTCAGGGGGGGAGAGATGTGGTTGGTTGAAGTCCGCTTGGACTGCATCTGCGCGGCTTCACGGAAAAGGGCATAACTTTTTCTACAGGAGGAATTTTAATGCAAGGTTTGCGCCATTGGAAAGCTAACTTCTGGGGCTTCATCCTAGGAGGTGGCCGGTCACTTTTTTCCCTTTGACCAAGCCGGCCAGCCATTTTTTCTGGCCGGCCGGCCACTTACCTGGTGGATGACTTTTTTCTCCCTTTTAAACTGGCCGGCCATTTTTGCCCCTATGAGTACATTCCAGCTGTGCCTTGGTTTTCCCCCAAAAATATCTATATCCGGGGGACCCTTTTGGAGGGAAAAAGAAGCCTCATTTCCCTCCACTTTTGCCTAGACTCTTCTCTCCCTCTCTTGCCTATATAGTTGGCCTCCCAACTCAAGAGAAAGGGTTACAAGAATTGCTTTGAAGATATAGATACATATCTCTCCATTTCCTTCAAGTTTTGGCTCCATTTCTTCATCATCATCAAGCTCTACCACCACCACTCCATTCCAGCAGCAAGGGGAGGAATTCCAGCAGCTTAGAGTCATCAAAGTTGGTCCAAGAAGCAACAAAAGCATTGGTCTTCAAGGGTAAGTTCTATTTCCCCTCTTTTGAGCTTATTTTTGTGCTATTTCTTAGCCACACATGCTTACTGTTTTGAGCTCCGTCCAAAACTGAAAGTACCCTTTATTTGAGCTTTATTTCATGTTTCATTAAGGGACTTTTGTCATTTGAGGTCCCCATCTTGCACTTGCTTCATTATCCCTCTAGAACGTCATTTTCTTGCATGATATTTTTAGCTTGTGTGTGATCTGTTTTTGAGCATGTTGTAAACTGTAAGTAGGCTTATTTTGAGCCCCTCTTCAACATTTAAGAAGGGCTCATTATTATTTGGGACCTCCATGTACCACTTCATGTTATATCTCTCTTTTGGTCCCCATTTTTGCATGCTTTGGAAGCCCATTGTGCTTCTGTTTTTGGTCATTTTACAGAACTGAAAATAGTCTTATTTTGGCCCATTCTTCATGTTTCATTAAGGGTGCTTCACTGATTGAGGCACCCTTCACATACTTTGTGTTATATCTCCCTTTTAATCCCCATTTTTGCACGAGTTGTTAGCCTCGGATGATTTTGTTTTTGGTCATTTTACAGAGCTAGAAAAGGTCTTATTTTGGCCCATTCTTCATGTTTCATTAAGGGCCTTTCATGGTTTGAGGCATCTTTTATACACTTCATGTTATATCTCTCTTTTGGACCTCATTTTGCATAGCATTTTTGACATATTTGAATACTGTTTTGGGTCCGACCCTCAACTATAAAATGCCTTATTTTTGGTCCCTCATTAGTATTGTAGAATAGTATTTTTCTGTTTGGGCTTTGCATCTACCACTTCCTTCTTTGGCCATCTTTTGGCCCTTTTCTTGCATAAGAGTGCAGCCATACCTGTGTTTGTTTTTGGGGTTTTTACAGTTCCGAAAAAGATCATATTTTGGGCCCGTCTTCAACTTTGTTGAAGGGCCCTAACCTGTTTGGGGTCAGCAGCTGTGAGTTGCTTCTTAATCTCATGTTTAGGGCGATTTCTTGCATGCTAGTTTTTCCCTGGTTTTGTTTGCTGTTTGGACATGCTTTGAACTACAAAAATGCTTATTTTGGGGCTGCCTTGCTTCTGTCTGTATATTCCATGTACCAATTGTGCATGTTCGATATAGCTATAGGCCATTTCGGGTGCCAAAATTCATGTTTCGGGACTATTCCATGCATCGGGTGTACTTCCGCCTCATTTCGGGGCTGTTTTCCCCCACATTTCAGTGCTGAAATTCCATTAGCATGTTTGCATATCATTTTCCATGCTATTGCATTGCGTATGCCATTGCCTCGGTTTGCGTGCCCGTGTGCACGCATTTCGAGGCACTTCTTTTTCATCCATCGGCCTCTTATGTGAGTGTGGCTGAGGCTCTCTCATGTTAGTATAAGTCCATGTTGCATTCTATATGCCATTTTAGCCATATTGCATTGCGTATGCATTGCCTCGGTTTGCGTGCCCATGTGCACGCATTTCGAGGCACTTCATTTTCATCCATCGGCCTCTTATGTGAGTGTGGCTGAGGCTCTCTCATGTTAGTATAAGTCCATGTTGCATTCTATATGCCATTTCCATGCCATTGCATTGCGTCTGTCATCGCCTCGGTTTGCGTGCCCGTGTGCACGCATTTCGAGGCAACTTCATTTTCATAACATCGGCCTCTTATGTGAGTGTGGCTTGAGGCTCTCTCTGTTTAGTATATAGTCCATGTTGCATTCCTGTATGCCATTTTTAGCCATATTGCATTGGCGTATGCCATTGCCTCGGTTTGCGTGCTTCGTGTGCACGCATTTCGAGCACTTCTTTTTTCATCATCGCCTCTTATGTGAGTGTGGCTGAGGCTCTCTCATGTTAGTATAAATCCATGTGCATTCTATATGCCATTTTAGTCCATACTAGCATTGCGTATGCCATTGCCTCGGTTTGCGTGCCCGCGTGCACGTATTTCGATAACATTCTCATTTTCAAAACGCATAGTGGCAATACTAGGTTGTTCTTAGATTGCATTCTGCATTTCCTCGGTTTACGTGCCTGTGTGCACGCATTTCGAGGCATCTCATTTTCATAACATTGTGGTATGTTAGGATTGTATCTTAGTTGCGCATTTCATACATGTCATGCATATTGCATCGTGTTTCGGAATAAAGGAGTTAGCCCGGGCACGGGAAACGAGGTGCAATTTCGTACTCGAGTGCGAATGTGTCTCAATTCCCCAGTCACCCGACACTCCGGAAATCCATGATGGAGTTCGGTCTTGTCTGTGTTTTCATGTGCATTCATACCTATATTGAAATTGCAATTCCGGGCTCCTCGGACCATCAGCCTTCGGTATGCCGTGATTGGTGGCCACGAGGATCCGAGGCATGCATAATTTGGAAAATACATTGCTATGCCCCTTTTCTGCTCTCTGTTAGCGTAAAAATGACGAATCAGTAAACTTTTTCGGGACTTGGCACGCGTTCAAGAAATAACTGTAAACAAGAGGCTAATTGGGGCATCCCGATGGATTTCGGCGCAAAGCGCCCTAAACATACTCCATTCATCAATAAGCAAGGCAGTCCCTGGCTTTGCATGCAGTTTTATTCAGACTTTTTCTTAGTTAATTTTGTTAATATTGGAATTTGTATATTATTCGGACTGTAAATTATTTGACTGTAATATTCTTTTCATTTCGGGACTGTTATTATTTTATTCGGACCCTCTGCGCGAGGGCAAATAATTGTAATAGTGTGCGTGTGTGTGTTGCATGTCTTCCAACCCAACGTCTTTCTCCCCTTTATTTTTACCCGCTTATGATGGTTAGATTAGGGCATGTTTCAAATTGCATACAGTATGATATGCATGTTTTGCATTCCATTTATCTGTCTTGCATGCCACCGGGCTCGGCGCAATCAACTAACTGCATTGTATTTTCAATTCCAAGTTGAGTACTTGTTAGCTGTTGCATCTCATAATGTCTGTTAGAATAGCTGAGACTGCTATAGTTGCATTTTGCATGTGTTTTGCATTAGGCATTTCCTGTATACTTAGGATCATGCATGATTCTAATGTAATATCTGTTTTGGCTTGGAGTACTCGGTGAGTTTTATGCTTTAGCATCCTTGCATGCGTGTGAGTGATTGCTATGATAGCATGCTTGCCATGAGGCTATTTGCTTATGTGAATAACTGCCTGAATGCCTGTGGGTGAAGGTTGGGTTGTTTAAATTGGAAACAATATTGACTGTGAGTTTTTAAGCCCACTAGATAGTGGCAAAACCAATTCCTTCCTAAGCCCACCCGAGGGTGGGCAAAATCTGCATTTTAAATGCCTAACTTGCGAGTAGCAAACCATCTTTCAAAAACAAACATGAAATGTTTTGTTCCAATTCAGGCGACCCAGTCTATACTTGTAATCTGTGGCATCACATAGTTACCTAGGCTAAATAACCGGATAAAGAACACACAATGTTTTTCAAAAATAGATATCATGGTTAGTAGAGCCGATCTTTTGATCGGGCGAGCGGGGGTGCTCACGAAGTGACCTTCCCTAATCGTACCCAAGTTCCCGAGCCGATGCAACTTTGGTGATGACGGACACGTGGCCTTTTGGCACCGAGTCAGGGTTTCCTAAATTTCCCAAAATAAAATATTTAGGTGGCGACTCTGTATCTGGCAAAGCAGTCCATGTTTGGCACTTCTTTCAAAAATCAGTTTTCTCAAAACGATTTGCCGGATTTGGACTCTTTGGTTCAGATTTAGAACCGTGACATAAATCGAGTCCGAGCTGTAGCGAGGTCCCCCGCGGGCTTGTTACAGTTGGTTATTCCTACCAACCTAGAGTAAATTGTTTGGTTATTCCGACCAAACGTCCTGCAGCCTGGATCCTCATCCTGGGTTTATGAGAGTGCAAAGTTGGTTATTCCGGCCAACTATGCTGTCAATGCCCCTAACTTAGTAAAACAACTTATACAGTAGACAACATTTATACTGAAAAGAAAACTACGTGTTTTACTGAGGAAAAGAAAAAATTACAAGTACTTTAAAGAAAGGCTAAAAATAAAATAGTTTGAGATTGGCAGTGTTCCACGGCCTGGGAATGACTTTGCTGTCTTCATCCTCCAAGTGGTATGCCTCTTTTCCCGCTAATCCAACCACTTTGTATGGTCCTTCCCAATTGGGCCCTAACTTGCCATTTCCGGGTACCAAAGTGTTTCCCATTACTTTGTGTAGTACCCAGTCTCCAATTTTGAATTGCCTTGGATGTACTGTCTTGTTATACTTTCTGGATAACTCTTGTTGGTATGAGGCAATGTGAACCAGTGCTCTTTCTCATCTCTCTTCTGCGAGGTCGAGCTCTAATGCTATGGCTTCCCCATTTAAATCTGGATCAAAATTTTCGCTTCGAATTGTGGGGAGGCCAACTTCTAGTGGGATTACTGCTTCCATGCCGTAGGCTAAAGAGAATGGTGTTTCTCCAGTTGATCGCCGAGGTGTGGTACGGTAAGCCCATAAAACATGAGGAAGCTCCTTTGCCCACTTGCCTTTTGCTTTCTCTAACCTTTTCTTCAATGCATCCAAGACAACCTTGTTTGACGCTTCTACTTGGCCATTTGCTTGGGGATATGCCAGTGTAGAATTGTAGAATTCTATCTTGTATTCTTCACAAAAACTTCTAAAGATTCTGCCGTCGAACTGAGAGTCGTTATCAGATATTAGAGCTTTTGGTATGCCGAACTGAGTGATGATATTCTGCTAGACGAACTTCTTCACATCTTTCTCCTTGATTGATGCTAACGCTTCTGCTTCCACCCATTTTGTGAAGTAGTCCGTTGCTGCAAGGAAGAACTTTCTGTTGCCGGGTGTCGTTGGAAGTGGTCCTACTATGTCCAAGCCCCACATTGCAAAGGGGCATGGGCTTGTTAATGGTAGGAGTTCTCTGGCTGGTTGATGTATTTGGTGTGCGAACTTCTGACATTTCTCGCATTTCTTGACATATTTTTCTGAATCCGCTTGCATGTATGGCCACCAATATCCTTGCGAAATTGCCCTGTAAGCCAATGATCTTTCTCCTTGGTGGCTTCCGCATACACCTTCATGTATCTCGAACAGGAATGCTTCGACCTTGCTGGGATGAACACACTTTAGGTAAGGTCCTGTGAAGGATTTCTTGTACAAGGCCAATGATGGGGAGAGCCAAAATCACTATGACTTGGCTCTGATCTTGTTAGCTTCTTTCTTCTCTTCAGGTAAGACGCCATCTTTTAAGAATAGTATGATGAGATCCATCCATGAAGGGCCGAGTTCGGCACAACATACCTCTTCTACTTCAGTTTCTTCAATGCTTGGTCTTGGTAGGTAGTCAATCAGCAACAGATAAGGGATGGATGTATCTGCCATCGAAGCGAAACCTGCTAGTTCGTCCGCTCTATTGTTTTCTTCTCTGCCGATCTGTTCTATCCGCACTACTTCAAATTTCTTGATCTCTTTTCTGACTAATTCTTGGTACTTAGCCATCCTATCCTCCTTTGCCTTGTAGTCGCCTGAAATTTGGTTTACCACTAGCTGTGAGTCACTGTAAACCATTAGCTCAGTGGCCTTCATGTACAATGCTGATTTTAGTCCTGCAAATAGTGCTTCATACTCCGCCTCATTGTTTAATGCTAGGAAGCCAAGGTTGACTGCTTGCTCCACTACCAGGCCATCTGGTGAGATAAGGACTATGCCAAGTCCTGCATCGTGCCTGTTGGATGCTCCATCCACAAAAAGCTTCCACATCTCTCCAACGAACAGCTTCCAGCAAGTGGAGGGATCAGATGATGCCTTGGGGTCATGATTGTTGCTGGTGTTTTCTTCAGAAGCCATGCTTGCTGTTTGCCCCTCACTTTCTGACTGTACCAAGTCTTTATTTGTTGAAGAGTCTTTGCTTGGTGTAGCATGGTTTGCTTCTTCCTTCCTTACTTCACTCTAGTTTGCCTTGGGATCTGACTGGGTATCTTGTACCAGGGGTTGCGCTATTCCAGCGACAATTTTCATCCCTACTTCGGTTGTACCAGTTAAGTCCACTGGGCAGATATGATGACTTCTTGGTGTGAATTCTGTGACAAAATTTGCCGAGGCTTGGGCTTTTATCGCGGTCCTGGGTTGAAACTTGATGTCAAACTGTCCCAACTCTACTGCCCACTTCAAGATTTGCCCAGAAAAGTTCGCCATCTCAAACAAAGCTTTTAATGGAAAAGCTGTGAGGACGACTATGGTGTGGGCGTGAAAGTAATGCGATAACTTCCTTGAGGCCATCATCAAGGCTAAGGCCAGTTTTTCCAGTGGTAAGTACCTTATTTCGGCACCCAGTAATGTCTTGCTGACATAGAAGATGGGCAGATGTTGGATCCCTTCCGCTCGGACCAACATTGCGCTAATTGCGTGTTGTGAAACTGCCAGGTACAAAAAGAGTTCTTCTCCAGGTATTGAGGTTACCAGCAATGGTGGAGAAGACATGTATTCTTTCAGGCTTTCTAGAGCGAGGTCGCATTCTTCGTTGCACTCAAACTTGGCCTTTAAAGCTTGAAAAAATGGCCGACATCTGTCTGACGACCGACTTATGAACCGGTTGAGCGCAGCTGCCATGCTGGTGAGATGCTGCACTTCTTTTACTGAGTTGGGCCTCTCTAGCTCCTGAATTACTTTGATTTGAGAGGGGTCTGCTTCTATACCTCGGTTGGTAACCACGAAACCTAGGAATTTGCCAGATCCTACACCGAACGCACACTTGGACGCATTAAGGCGCAACTTGTGCTTCTTCAGGATCTGAAACATCTCACCTAGGTCGGTTAGATGGTCATTCTCATCCTTGCTCCTGACCACCATGTCGTCAATGTAAGCCTCAATTGTTCTGCCTAACAATGATTCAAACATCTTGGTGACCATCCATTGGAATGTTGCCCCTGCGTTCTTTAGGCCAAAGTGCATGACCTTGTAGCAGTACAGTCCTCTTGGGGTTGTAAATGACGTGACCTCCTGGTCTGGTTCATACATAGCGATCTGATGGTAGCCTCTGTACGCATCAAGAAAGCTAAGTCGGTTGTGTCCGGCTGTTAGGTTTACCAGTTGGTCTATCCGTGGTAGGGGAAAGCTATCTTTTAGGCATACTTTGTTGACTGTTTTGTAGTCTACACAGACACGCCATTTTCCATTCTTCTTTGGCACCACCACTGTATTGGAGATCCATCTGAGGCAGTGCACTTCTCTGATAGCCCCTGCCTCCAGCAGGTTTCCCACTTTTTCCGCCACTATCTCGGCGTGGTGGAGTGCCGATCTGCGAGTGCGCTGAATAATTGGTCTGGCAGTTGGGTGGACGTTCAATTGGTGACAGATGAAGCTTGGGTCAATGCCAAGCATGTCATACAGCGTCCAGGCAAACACTTTGAGGTTAGAGGTCAAGAATTCCACGACCTCTATTCTCTCAGCGCTGGACATAGATGAGCCAAGAAAAAAGAACTTATCCGGGTTCTTTTTATCTATTCTTACTTGTACCAAATCTTCCACTACCTTCTGTTCAGCGGCTTTGCCAACGTCCGCGAACAATTCGTTGCTTTCTGGTTCTTCCACCATCTGTACAAACCCCTTGGCAGCTTGGCTACCATTTACTGTGACGAAGCATTGCTTAGACATAATTTGGTCTCCATAGACCTCTTATATTACTCCGGTTTTGTTGGGGAACTACAGTACTTGGTGGTAGGTTGATGCCACAGATCGCATGGCATGGAGCCATGTCCTTCCCAAGATGATGTTGTAAGTGGAAAGGACCTTTAATACCTAGAATTCCACTTGTTTCATCATGCTTCCTGCTCTGACTGGAAGGATTATCTTGCCCACCGGCCACTCTGGCATTGAGTTGAATCCGATTAGGGGAGATGTTGCAGGTGCTAGGTCTTTGTCTTCCAGTTTCAATTGTTTGAATGTTTCATAATACATTATTTCACACGAGCTTCCTTGGTCAATCAAAATCCACTTGACGTCAAAATCCTTGACTCGAAGAGTGATGACCAGCTCATCATTGTGAGGGCAATATATCCTTACCAAGTCTCTATCTGAAAAAGATATGACGTTTGTTGCCTTTGTTCTCCCCTTTTTTATGGTAGGTTGCGCACTTAGTACTTCCCTTAAGTGCTTCGTCTTTTTTATCATGCCCCTGAGTTCACATACCCGCTCAGGTTCGAATACCCCATGGATCACGTTAATCACGCCTTGAGGTGGGGCGTCGATTGGCATTCTGTTTGGGTTGTTGTGGTCCTGGGGGGCTGGCTGCGTCCCTCCTTCTATGTACCGGTCCAGGTGTCTCGCTGCCACTAACTCCTCCAAGTGCTGCCTTAATGGCATGCAAATTTTCAGTGCGGTGCCCTTTTTCCTTATGGAAGGTGCACCGAGATCTTTCGTCATAGTTCTTCTGGGCTTCACCCAACTTAGCTGGCCATCTGACGAAGGGTTCATCGCGTATCTCGCTGAGAATCCGATAAATTGGTTTCTTGAACACCATGGTAATGGCGGTGCGGACTCTCAACTATCTTTAATCTTGGTCCTCTCCGTTGTCCCGCCTGCCTCATCCGTTCTTACTTGGACGTTCTATCGCGTTGACTTTTGCAGTGGTCTTTTTGTCTAGTATTGCGGTTGTACCAGACTTGGTTTTAACACGGGCGCTATCCTCCTCCACCCGAATGTGCTGGTGCACTCTCTCCATCAAGGCTTCCATTGTGAGGGGTGGTGTCATGGTTATTGAGTCCCTCAGCCTGTTTCCGACGGGAAGACCTCTCTTGTACTGCGCGATGGCGAGATTTGTGGGGCAATCTCCAATCTGATTGAAGGTGTCCCAATAGCGGCTATTGTATGACCTCAACGACTCCTTGTCACCCATATCAATGAAGAGTAGCTAATCGATCTCCACTGGCGTTTTGGTGTTCGTTCTGAACCTGGTTACGAACGCTTCTGCTAATTGCGCCCAGGAGGCGATGCTGCCTTCCGGTAGCCTTTCGAACCAAGTTAAACCTAGGTCGCCAAGGCTGGATGGGAATAGGATGCACATTAAAGCTTCGTTCCGCCGGTATACCACCATTACCTGGCGAAAGTGGCTTAGGTGCATATAGGGGTCCGTCTTCCCCTCATACGTGGTGAATTTTGGCTGAAGGAAGCATGAAGGTAGGGGCGCGTTTTCAATCGCTGGAACGAATGGCGAGGTTTGCAACCTTGCTAACGCCTTGTCTGTTGGTTCGTAAGCCAGGCGAGGTATTGGCATTCCTACCTCGATGCTTTCATGCGTCCGAGGAGCCAACTGCTGAAGGGCTGAGACTCTGCAAGGGTCGCGTGCCCTTGTATCCTCCTTCCATCGTGCCCTTTCTTCTAGCACATTCCACAAGTCAGATGATCTAGGCAACTCCGTTTGCCTGGATGATGTTTAGTGTGTGCGCGAGGGTCAATAGGTGCTTCATTCAGTGTATGACCTCTCAGTTCTCGTTCTCTCAAACCTGGAGTAACGAGTCCTGGAAGTCCTAGATTGAGTGTCGCCTGTCCTGAGGCTTCTACTCTCTGCTTGCGATGGCGTGGTATGCCTACCACGATCTTCCGAGTGGCAAGGGGGCGTCTTGCTTTTGTCCCCCTCTCCTGTCGCCACCCCTTTCCCTTTGATCTGGCACTTCATAGACTCCATGTCCTCATCCATCCTCCGTATCAACTCGTCCTGCTCCTTCACGCGATCCTCCAGAACTTGAGGGTCGATCCTCCGTCTTTGTCTCTTAGGACTTTGCGAGCGAGAACGACGGGGGTTGTTAGTTCACCTCCCCCTCGCATCCCTCCTGGGGTTCTGTCGTTGGGGCTCTAAGTCCGCCATTAGAGGGATAGAAGGTAAGCCTTCATGCCTTCCACCCCCCTTTGGGGTTTGTCCGTCGACGGCAGACTGCGGTAAATCTTCCTTGTGCGCCATTGCTTTCAATTAGCAAGAAAAACTTGATCAAGAGGTTTTGTTCGTGTCTGAAATTCCCACAGACGGCGCCAATTGTACGAGCACGAAATATTGTTCTCGTATAATCCTGTTGATCAAGATTGCGCTCCTCCGTACGTCGTTGCTTTACTCCCTGAAAACACAAACGTAAGCTAGCCGGCGGGTGTGTGCCGGATACTTCTCCGATGCCTAAGTCAGAAAAATAGACAAATAGACAAAAGCTCTGTATATTTGGGAATCAAAGTTATGTGTTACCTCTCCATAGGTGATGTTGTGAGCTTTTATAGGTTTCACGTGGCACAATCCTAGTAGGACTTTTACTCCTCCCTGTAGAGTCCTCCTAGGAGTCATACTCCTGAAAGATAATGCTTATCCTACAATACCCCCCTCACTACTTAAACCAAGTGAGATGGTTTTATCATGGCCGGATTCCAATATGACCGAGGTAAGCATGGCTATGCTAAGCCGCAGAGTAGACCGAACTATACCTAGTTCGGCTCTTCCTTTCACTGCTCTTACCTTGGTTTCTCCTGTACAAACCGTACTAACCATAGCGTGCTTAGACCGTGCTGACAAATAGCAAGGTTCTGACCGAGCTAACTGTAATATGCCACGACCAAGCTAACTCTGCGTGTGGTGACCGAGCTACCTATAAAGCTCTCATGGACCGAGCTAACTCCGAAGCTCTCTTTGGACCGGGCTATCTCCAAACCCTTTTTACTGTGGCCCACAACGGCCCATTACCCAGCTCGGCCCAATTTACATATAAATTACCCTCTCAATACATTTCATCCATATTTTAAAATGTGAATTGCCACACCTTCATGAGCATAATGGCTTCACACCCCTTTTCTCATTTTTTGCATGATTCACACAAGAAGAAAACAAAAGAAAGGAACCAAAGTTTTTTTCTACAAGTGCTTAAAAAACCAAATCTTTTAAATTATCTAAATTTATGATTGCCATCTTAATTTCAAATTTATGTGACCTAATTTTTTAGAAAACTCAGATTAAAAAAAAATGACAAAGAATAATATTATAATAACCAAATTTTTATATAAAAAGTAATTATTACTCGATGTGACACCTATAAGCTATATCCATACATCCTTACAATAAGTGAAAGATGTGATTCATTATAACAATGTATTAATAACACATTAGAAGAAAAAAAAAATAGTACAAGCATTTTAATCATCACATTAGTTTTATTAATTATGAATAATAATAATAATAATAATAATATTGAATTGAAATGATCACATATTTATATCATATTTCGTTTACGATTTCATTTGTTAATATTGCATTGATCGTAGAGATAATTATCAATCACATTCAGTATGTATGGTTTTAATTTTCTAAATTTAATTTTTTAGAAATTGAGTTTTTATTTTTTGTATTTTTTATTTTTAGTGAATATTTTTAAAATTTTAAACATTTTTTTTTAGATGCACCTTAGATATATCTAAAAAAGTAAAATATTTGTAAAAAAATATTTTCAAAAATCAATAAATACACAAGAATACGAAAAATATATTGAATTTTCGTATTTTTTTTATATTTTTGGTATTTATTGATTTTTTCAAAGATTTTTTTCACAAATATTATACTTTTTAAGTGTACTTATGTTAAGTGTATCTAAAATTTTTTAAAAATTGCTTAAAATATTAAAAACATTTCAGTAAAAACAAAAAAATACGAAAAATAAAAAAAAATTAATTTTTTAAAAAGTGAATCTTGAATTATGAAACCAAACAAACTGATTGAGTTTGTGAAATATTAGATAGACAAATGTGTTCATTTTAGTATGACTCTGTTTGGAACAACTAAAAATGACATATTTTCATTCATTTTTTTTTTTTTTTGTCTTTATTAAATTTCTTTTTTCAAATCTATCTAGTTTAGAATAATCTAAGAATCTAAAAAAAGTTGATTAAAAATTTTACTAAAAATTTAAAAATGAAAGTCAAGTTTTATATTTTTTATTATTTCAGATTTGTCTAATCTGACAGAACCTAAAAGTTACAAGTTTTTAAATTTTTTTTGAAAATAATTCGTTGAAGTGAAAGAAGTTAACAAAAGTTGCCAAATTCACTCTAAAATAAAAATCAAATAGCCCGTTTAGAAATTTAGTATTTAAACTATTTTTTTTACTTATATTTTACAAAAAGATACAAACAAATAATAAAATTAATGTGATAATTTTTAATAATTTTTTAACTATTGTATCTCATTCCCAAACAAGAGGCTGTGAGTTGTATAATATCACACACAGGATATAAATTACTCATGAGAGATTTTGAAAGCGTGTTCTCATTTTCCACTTCAGCAATTACCAGCTGGATCGTAGTCCCCACCCAAGAAATTTAGAGAAATTATTGATTAGTTTAGGGAGAACATCACTTAAGGCTCTATATGATTGTGATAAGTGGATGGCGAAGGGGTACTGTTGTGTATTATGGTACATCAGTTACTGTTGTAGCTCTTGTAGGAGATTGTCTTGAGTGTTTTTCGATAATCTGAACTGTTTATATTGTAAGGTTCGTCGAATAGATCATTTATCCAAAAAAATCAAGTTGATTAGATATCTGTAACCCTATAACCAAAGCACATTTATTTTTATAAAAATTAACGGTTAACATAATTTTCATAAATTTTTAAAAACAATTAGGACCTAATCATAGGGTTATAAATATCCGATTAACTTCATTTTTGTAGGAATAATATTTTTTACGAACCCTATAATATGAACTGTTCAGATTATCAAAAAATACTCAAGAAGGCCTCCCACAAGGGGGCAGTAGTAACTGTTGTGCCTTAAGGCACAGCAGTACCCCATTCTCCTTAGTGGAGGGGATAGAATTTATAATTTTATATTAGGTGATTGGAAAAATATAAAGGCCTCATTTGTTTTCAGATGTAGAATGGAGGGGATTGATGTTGAGAGGATTAATAGTGAGTGGATTGTTAGTGAAAGAATTAAGTAAAATTGTGTTTATTTTGATGATAATTGTTAGTGTGGGTTTGTTAAATTATTACCCTATAAAATAAATATAAAATATTAAAACAAATAAAATTATGATTTTTAGTTAACAAAAAATACAAAAATATTAAACATTAATATTTAAAAAAAATGCCCAACATGTAAAAAAAAAAAAAAAAACCTAATCCGAAAGACTAATTTCCTAATACCTTCTCCATCTCCTCTATCTTAATCCCAGCACCAAGGTCCATCCTAATCCCATGGGATTATGAATCCTCTCTCCATCTCCCAAAATAAACACAACATATAGTGAGTCATACTTTCATCTCAATCCCATTCTCACATCTATCTCCTCCAACAAACGGGGCCAAAAGGATATGAGATTTGTGATTGGCTTGAGGCATGGCCACCTAGTGTCCCAGTTATGTCTTAGGACTAACCAATAATTTTTCAAAATTTTAACGTCACGTGACACTCTACATGATTGTGATTAGTGGAGGGGATAAAATCTATAATTTTGTGTTAAGTGATTAAGAAATATGAAAGAATAAAAGGTTTATGATTGACTTGGAATATGGCCACCCAGTGTCCTAGTTGTGTCCCAGACTAATCAATATTTTTTGAAAAATACTATAGGTCCTAATTTTTCTACAATATGAATAACTAAGCCTTGGGTTGGTAAACATATTGGGACTAAATAAGCACATAAGGACAAAAAAAAGCCACAAAATCACAAAATGACAAAACACATGACTTTTGATGCAAAATTACCAAATTGACCCATATATAAACAAAGAGTCAAAAAAGCATCATTTCCAAGTGGAGGGCAATTTTGTCATTTCAAGGCAAAAAAGCCAAACAAGAAAACCAAACGAACAAAAAAGTCATAGGCTAAAAAAGTAAAAAAAGTCAAAAAGCCAAGTTTGCCAAACGACACCTAAATGTAGGTGTGGGGTTCACACTTATGTAATATAGTGGATCATTTATTTGATAGAAAATTTAATATCCTAGTATTACTTATAAGGGCAAATTACCAACACCCTTTCAAGGTTTGACTAAAATACAGATTTCTCCATGAATTTTGAAAAATTACATCCCACCCCTTGAGATTTATATTTTCATAATAAATTGTCGCATGAAATTTATATTTGCAAAACAAACTACTCCCTAACCTCAGCAATCTGTATTTTAGTTGGTAATTTGCCCTGCTTATTATTTTTTGAAATTTTAACGTTACGTGGCAAAACACGGTTGGCCAAAATTCGGCGTTAGTTGGGCACCACCACGAGAACGCGCTTGTGACGCCATCAACAACACCTGAATTGTGTGTTCGATTAGCGCGAGCATCGAGGGGTTCCAGGCCCCACATGCCGACGTGTCAACCATTAAATGTGGCCTAACTCTCTTTTACCTCCAACCCCAAATAGTAACAAACAAACACACCCCAACGAAAACCCGTTAAAACTAGGGATGACAATTTGAAACCGGCCCGACGGGGACCCGACCCCCCGACCCCGAATGGGATGGTTTTTCTCCCAAAAAAACTCCCCACGGGCCGGGGATAGTATTAAAAAATAAATCCCCGATCATTTTCGGACCGGGGACGGGGATTGTCACGACCCAAACCCGCCCCTATAGGTTTAATATCGTAACCGGCCAGTAATCCTTAGATTACCGAAGGCCTCTAAACAGATTAACAAGATTAAGGGGCTAGCGGAAGCAAATACATAAATATAGTTGTCCAATGAGCTGTGCTGACTTACATGAAACATAATATTTAAAACTTTATATACATAACCGATAGTCAACCATACATGCATTATACCCACACACATTACAGTATTTGAAGTACGGCCAACATAATTACATCAAGTCACATATATACATAGAACTAACAGAATTTGAACACAGGACACTTCGGGAACCTCCACGTGAGGCACACTGGTTGGCTGACAACGGGACACAAATCCAAACAAAAGCCTTCAGGCTCGAACTCCTGAATGCTCTCCTATAATATATATATACAAACAGTGAGCTAAAGCCCAGTGAATAACATTAAGGTAAAGGGGTTAGTGAACGAAATCCGAACATATCATAAGAGGAAAACAGATCATAGCATAATCATCATCATATCAGAACATAATAATGGTACATCCCATAGAACACATCACAGAATGTCTTCCGACTAGAGTAATCGGTTGCGGATACCGATTAAACACATATCACCACAATGAAGTGGCTAACGAGATCTCGTAATTACTCGAATGTCATGGACCTGCATTTTCATGCCGTCCCCCATGACTTGGGACTATCTATAGATGCTATAATAGATTTCAAACATGGATCTTTCGTTCACATAAATAATCATTTCAGAAATCATAGCTTGATATATCACATTTGGAACATAGTTCATATCAACATATCTTTACAGAAATGCTACTCACAGTGGTTCCAGTAAACGGTTAATCAATCTTCGGACGTTGGCCTACAAACAAAAGGTACATAACACAACATATCTCATTATTACACATTCACATGGCCAACACAGCTTAACTTTCTTATTACATAGGTTTCTTGCATAACACATTGTTTCAAACACACATTGGTAATCTCTTAACTTCGTACATCCATTCCTTAGTGTGTTTCTAATCCATAACCTCATTGCTATGGCTTAATTAAGGCTTAGGAATGCCTAAGATGCAATGAGGATACTAAAACATGCCTTGGAACACTTGGTAAAATTTCTGAAAATAAGGTCCACGCTCGAGCGTAGCTTTCCTCGCTCGAGTGGACATGCAAAATGTGAATGGTCGCTCGAGCACACAATCCTTCGCTCGAGCGATCTGCAAAAGACATGAAACTTCTGGGAGCTTGCAATTCACGCTCGAGCGGACTTTTGGTCGCTCTAGTGGAGAGCACGCACTTAGAGTGGTCACTCGAGCGTGAACTCCCACGCTTGAGCGTTGATACAAATTCTGGAAATTCCAAATTTGATCACCAAGCTCAAAACTCGAATTCAACTCTTCAAAACACATCTCTTGGGCCCCAAAACTTGAGATAATATAGTAAACTTGTAAAACATGAAGAATGTAGGATCATTTCATAAAATCATGGCCCAAGGTTTTGTCAAAAGCTCACATTTCATCTTGAAATTTAAGAAACAAAGCATGCATGTAAAATCTTTCAAACTCTTTTCTTCAAAACTCAAGAAACTAGCAAATTGAGCTCATAAGTCCCATGCATGTAAGAAATTCCTTCTCAAACATGTATTCAAGTGATTAAACGTGGTAATTCCAACATGGATGATATGAATCATGTTCAAAATGATGAAATTAAACTAAACTAAGCATGCATGTATGAATTAACTCTAACTTCATCATCTTTGGTCCAATTCTTGTACATAATCACAAAGTCCTCTTGAATTGATCTACTTGGTGGTTAAAACTCATAATTAAGTCTTAAATCCTTACTTAGAGTCTTGATCTTGCCAAAATCTTGCACAACATTGATGAATTCTAGCAAAGTCTACAACTTCCACCTTGAATCTACCTCTTTCTCTCTCTACAATGAGTTTCTCTCACTCTAGAATGTAGAACTTCAGATTTTTGCACTAAGGGGGTAAAAGAAATGAGCTCAAAATGAGCTTAAGGCCCATAATTATAGTTATGATGCTATAATTCATTAATTACAACACAAGGCTTGCCAAACGCAACTTAACGAATCAAACTAAATCAATTTTTAACAAAATTTGCCATATGGTTCTAAAAATTCCAAATAACACATTGATGTAATTAATTCCGAATTCAAATGCCGATAAGGCTTTCAATTTCCATTTTTAAAGCGGTGTTCTGAACAGATATTTCTATAAGTAAAGATAGAAAGCCAAAATCATGTAAAATACATAATAAACACATAATTTATTTTAATTCTCTCATAAGCATCATTAATTACGGATTAGTAGATAATTACGGATTGGGGTTATTCAAGGGATAGATTCCCCCAGCCCCGGCCCCGCCCCGGCCCCAGCTCGAGTAATCCCCGAAAGATCCCCGCATATTCTATTTATATGTTTAGTTATATTATTGTTGTATTATTATATTTATATAACTCTTTCTCTCTCTCTCTCATACTCTCATCTCTCAACTCACTCTCTCAACTAAATTTCAAGAGAGAGAGAGAGAGAGAGAGAGAATTGTAGAGGGAGAGAGAATTTTTTTCTAAAAATTCCAACCTTAAAAATGGAAGGGGAGGCCTCCTCTCTTTCTCTCTCACGGTATGTCTTCTCTCTTCTTTCACGGTATCTCCTCTCTAGTTACTCTCTCTCTCTCTCTCTCTCGCTTTGTTTTTTGATTTTTTTTTTCAGATCTGGAAGTTCTGTTCACCGGTGCCAAGATCCGAGTTGAGGAGCGCAGAGACAACAAGATCTGGAAGTTTTGATTTTTTTTATTTTTTTTTTTTGATTTTCCTCTCTAGTTAAATCCATTGTTGTTATTAAATCCACTGTTAAATCTGTTGTTGAATCTGCTATTGTTGAATCTGTTGTGTTGTTGTTCATGAGTATATGATCTGAAGCTCTTTTTTTTTTATTAAATCCATTGTTGTGTTGAATCTGTTGTGTTGTTGAATCTATTGTTGTTATTAAATCCATTGTTAAATCTGTTGTTGTTAAATTTGTTATTGAATATATGATCTGAAGCTCTTTTTTATTTTTTTGGCCGGGGACTCTTCGGGGTTGGGCAAACCCGATGATCCCCGTTAGGGGACGGGGGCGGGGGTAGTGATAGGTTCCCCGTCCGGGATCGGGCTCGGGGACGGGGGAATTTTCACCGTCGGGGATCGGGGACGGAGAGGGTGATCCCTGGCCCCGCCCCGCCCCGTTGCCATTCCTAGTTAAAACAATGGGGGCTCACTTGTATAATGACACAAATACCCTCTCAAGATACCACTAATTACTTACGTTGTATATCACCTGAGTCAGGATATTATTATATTGTAGTTGTTGGCCAGTCTTCCAATAGATAATGTCCATCTATACAATAAAATTGGATGGTTTTAAAAATGTTCAAAAGATATAATTATTCAAAACGGCGTGTATTGATTTAGGTCTCGTTTGTAATAATCTAAAAAATTTAAAAAGTTAAAAAGTTATTATCCTATTTAAGTTATATTATTTTATTTAAGTCACATTATCTCTTTATCACATCATTTTAAACCCAACACATACCCAACTTATATTTCATAAAAAGTCAAAAAGTACATTTATTTAGATTATCTCAAACAACCCCTAATTAAAGATTGAACGAATTAGATTGTTTGATTTGATATTAATTTTTTGTCTAAACAATTGTTAAATTTTATTGGGTGAATTATACTAACGGTCTCTATAGTTTGGGATTTGTGTCATTTTAGTTCATGACTTTTCAATTGTGATACATTTAATTCTGAATTTTGAATCTTGTTTCAAATAAGGACAATTGAAGATAAGGAAAAAATCATTAATTTGATAAAAACATAAAGTAATTTGACAGAAATAAATGCCAAAAAAATATTTTTGAATTTTTAAAAATTATTTTTACCCACTAAAGATAAAATTATGTATAATTGATAAATCTATTTATTTATTTTTACCAAATTAATTTTTATTATATGTTTGGATGATGATCATGTAATGGGTGGTTGTTTTTTATTTTCATTAAATTAGTTTCTATTTTTTTAAAAGTCAAATATGACGACAACTTTAATATCATTATTAAACTAATCCATTAAATCAAAAAATCTAAAACTAAAACCATTTCATATATTAAATATATCGATTACACATTAAAATCCTAACAATCATCCAAACACATAATAAAAATTAATTTAGTAAAATAAATAAATAAATAAATGTCTAAAAGATTTATCAATTTTACATAATTTTATCTTTGGTGGATAGAAATAATTTTTAAAAATTTAAAAATATCTTTTTGACATTTATTTTTGTCAAATTAGTTTATATTTTATTAAATTTTTGCCCTCAAAATTAAGTAATGATATTTTTAATTATTCTTATTTGGAACAAAATTCAAAATTTAGAAATGTATCACAATTGAAAAGTCAAAGACCAAAGTGACACAAGCTTCAAACTATAGGGACTGTTAGTGTAATTCACCCAATTTTATTTTATACAATCTCACATTAGTAAAAGAAAGAAAAAGTGAGTGGTTTCACTTAGAGTGTCTCCAATGCTTCATCTTTTGTTTCATCAAATTTAAATTTGATAAAAAAGCACAAAACTGGTGTTCCAACGTTAACATCAAATCAGTATTAAATTGAGGATATCTCAAATTTTTTTATCAAAATGAGGATGCTAGAATCTTTTATCAAATTATTGTAGACAGCCGTTACCTTTACAGATGATACATGAGCACCGGACAACTGCCCGGTTGCCTCCCAGTTGATCACCTCCTTGCAAAATTGTGTATAATTAAAACAAAACCTTACACTGGTCGGTCGACCTGTCGGATATCTCCTTGGTCGTCTTTCCGGTCGACCGGTGGTTTAATGAAATCTCAAATTGCTTCGTTGAAACGTGCAATATTAGATGCAACTTTTACTCAAAATTGGTGAAAAAAAGGAGTTAACGTTGGAGATGCTCTTGTATAAGGTGAACCTTATGCTTCTATTTAATATTGTAGTGTTGTGCATGCTTACAGTTTAAATTTTAATTATTAATTAATTTTTGCATACGTTGATTGGTTTTTTGACCTAACCAATTAGGCTTGATTTGATTGATCCGTTGGTTTAACGGCGATTTTATCAAAATATATTGGTTAGATTTAATTATTAATTAACTTCTGACTTAAATAATTATTAGCTTTTATTTTACACAGTCTCACATCAAAAAAAAGAATGATTAAGTGAGTTGTTTCACTTATATAAAGTGAACCTTTTACTTTCGTTTAATATTGTAATGTTATTCATACTTCTGTTCAATTTAATTTAAATTTTAACAATTTCAATTAATTAATTTAGGTCAAAAGATAAAAACTGAATTTAGATATAAAAAAAAAACCTAAATTTGATAATATTTCTATATTTGATAAATGTTTCAAAATATATTTGCTAAACTTTGAGAAGTAGATTAAAAGACAATTTTTTTGACTTTTTTTAGTATATATATGCTAGTATATATATGCCCAAATTAATGTAGATTGTGTAAAGATGTAAAAATAAATAAGATAAAATATATATTTAATTTTCTGATGAGAAGAGAATTGTGTATTATGTAAATTAAAATTTTAAGAATTTTAATATAATTATTTTAAATTTATGGGACTCATTATATTCACCCCCCTCTCCCCTAAATCTCAAGGAAGGTCATTGTAATTTGTCCTTAAAAATTTGGAGTGTGCATCCAAAATGGGTGTGTGCGATGTAGGGTTACAATTCAAGCAGGTTTGATTTAGTTGAGAAGTTGCATATGCTCAACTAGAATTGTGTTGAGAGTTATTTAAATCCGACCTTTAATTAAAACTTATTTTCTTAAGTTTGACTTGAGTATAATAAATTAAGCTTGGATTAGACTCAAATTACCCACAATTTTGAGTTATTTATTAATTTGTTTTGTTTTCTAGCTAAACTAATTGATTGTTAAAGTTAGACTATATCAATATTTTTTTTGATAAAAATGGTAATAAGATTAAAATAAATAATTATATGATGAAAGAGATGAGAATTGAGAAATTGTTGTATAGTTGTGGTGGTCTTTATCATTTTTGAATGAGAAAGGGAAATTTTAGGTTTTGTATCGCGTTACATGAATATATGATATGTAGTGAATATGATTTAAATGTTTAGATATTTTCCTCAAACCTAGTCCAAGTTTAATTTGGGCTATTGAATTTCTGCTCAAACAAAAAAGAAAATTCAGGTTAATCCTTAGTAAGATGGGTGCTTAATTTATTATCGATAACTACATAATATATTTGAAATTATAATTTAATCATGTTGTGTCGTAATTGAGAATTATGACCTATTGTTGTAATAAAAACCACATCACATCTTAACAAATATTATAGGAAAATGATAACCAGTTTCCGTGCGAGTGTAAACAGTGTATTGAATTGTATAAAATGTGTGTAGGAATATTTTTTTAAAAAAAATCTATTAAAATTTTATGTATTAAGAAAAAACATCTCCATACATAAGACTATTATTCACATAATCTAATCTAATATTATATTATATTATATTATAATAGAAAGAGTATTCATGATCCATATCATTTTAAGAGTGTGAATCTCAATGTGGCTTTTATACACATTGAAATTTTTGTTGTCGAATATGATGTGAAGAATGAATCCAAAAAAAGGAAAGATTAAATTTAAAAGAAATACGTACTTTCATGATCTTTTAAGGTTCATCCGTGCAGGACTCAATTTGTTTGCCCAATTCTGAGAGATTAATCATGTGGGGAAATTTGAGAAGTTGATAATATAAATATCAACAGATATATTAGAATATTCTTACATCACGAACAGTTAGAGAGAGAGAGATAAATGGATGAATGAATGAGGTCAGAGCTACATGGAATTGAATGTTGCTTCACTGTGGTGGTGTGTTGTCAGCATTCTAGTATGTATTGAATCCATACAGGGATTGGTGGAATTGCTACCCAAACATGAGGTGAAGAATATTTTTTAAACATTTTTATGAGGTGAAAAATATTAATGTATTTGGGAATGAATTTTTCTTTTTCTTTTTTTATAGAGAAAATTGATGATAAATCCAATTTGAGAAGGGTGTAAGGTATTAGGTCCACTGAATATTTTTTCTTAGTGAGAAATTCATACTTTGTGAATTAGTTTGGTGAGAAATCCTATAAGACTTTTTGTTTTCAATTTTACCCCTTGACTTTTTTATTTGTTTGATTTTTCATTGACTATCTATTCAAATTTTTTTTGACTATTTGTTCAATTTTTCTCATATAGTCTATCTATCTATTCAATTTTTCCTATTAATTCTATTTATCTGCTCAATTTTTCCCTTAAATTATATCTATCTATTCAAATTTTTTGACTATCTATTCAATTTCCCACCTAAATTCTATTATGTTCATTTTTTTTTTCTGTAGGTTGAAAATCTATGTCAACTTTTTTGTTTATCTGTTGCAATCATCATTATCAATATCAATTTTTTTCCAAATCTGTCTCATACATACACATACTTACAAATATACAAATAAAATTCAAATTAAACAACAACAAACAACAAGAACTAAAAAATAATAATAATTTGAACATATCTAGATCTAGAAAATTTATTCAACAACTCAATCTATCTGTTACAACAAGAACTTAAAAAAAAATAAAAAAATAAAATAAAATAAAATAAAAAATCTCATATCTAGATTTGAGAAATTTGTGCAAGTTTCCTGTTCTCTTTCTTAAAATCTCTTTCCTTTTGTTGCCTTGTATTGACCTAGATCAACAAAAATCATATATAAACAGATGTGTCTAATTTTTTTTGTTTAATCTATTGCAATTTGTTTCATCATCATCATCAAAATAATGGAAAATCTACATAACGGACTATCAAAGCATTGGATTCTTGTACCTCTAGATCATCAACGATGAAAATACATACGTAAATATACATACATATAGATTTATAGTTAAACATACAGGAAAATATAAATCCATATCACATGAGGTCTCATATGTCATATTTTCAACAATATATATACAACCAAACAATGATCTGAGGTATGATAAAAAAAAAATGATCTAAGGTCCAACAATCTAAATACAACAATCCAAACAATCCATTGGCTAGATCTTCAGAGATGTGAGAACAGAGATAAATCTGCAGAGATTAGGGGTAAGCAGCGAATGTACTGATTCGCCCAAACCGATCGAACCGAACGGATCCGCCGTATTTTGGACGGATGCGTAATGATGAGCGGACGGTTGTGGATTGATTTTTTCCAATTCGTCTAGTTTTGGACAGATGGCGGATTTGAGGTTCTTTTGGCCGCAACCAAACCGCCAAACCGCGAGCACCCCTAGTAATTTGTAAGACTTTGTGTTTTCAATTTGTTTAGATATTCTGTTTGTATTTTCAATTGAAAAAAAAAATTAAATATTTTGTTGAAAAAGAGTTTTCAACTTGAATATATTTTTAAAATTGAAAAAAATAAATGTATTATTTATCTATAATTTTTGGTTTTTAAATCTAACTCTAAAAATAATAAATAAAAAAGATGAAATATGCTGGTTAGTTTTTGTTTTCAAAAATAGATATAGATGTAACAATTAATACAGAGACATATAATCTCTACTACTACTCTGTTCATGGTTTTGGTGGTTTGAAATGTTTTATATTTTAAGAACTACAACTTGTAATACTTTATGTGGATAAGGTATGCAGTGATTGTAATATGTGAATGATACATGCAATGATTGTAATATTCTAAAATTTCAAACTTTCTTTCTTTGGATGAGAAATGCAGTGATTATAATACTTTTTTTTTATTTTTTTTATTTTAGGAAGTGCCCAAGTTGAATTATGTTGAAAATATATAAAATTTTAAACTGCTAAACCGATTCGCATCTATCCACCAATCCGCTCAATCTACATCTGTCGAATTGGTGGACAAATGTGGATTGATTTTCTCCAATTCGCCAATCTGGCAGACGGATGGCAGATTGGAGGTTCCGTGACCGCAACCGACCCACGTCCACCCCTAGTAGAGATGTGAGCAAAGAGACGTGAGATCTAAGGAGAGAGAGAGAGAGAGAGAGAGAGAGAGAGAGATAAAGAAACCTTGTTGGAGATACGAATCGTCAGAGAACAAGATACGATACCTCTCATTGTTCTGGTTTTGCGTGTTCAGCAATCTCATCTCTGCTCATCAACATCGCTACAGCGACGGCGATGACCGATGTCCGTCATAGCAGCCATGGCTCCCACAGTAGAGTCGACTCCATTGATTTATGTACAACCAGATCTGAGTGAGGTTGACTCGCTCGAGTTAAAGATTTGAGTTACCAAGGTATGAATTGGAGATTAGAGAAAAGATAGGAGAGTCGGTATTGAAGGAGAGAGAAAATGAGACGAGAGAGATAAGGAAGTGCTGCGATGGTGCTGCGACGGATGATGGTGGAGGAGGTGTTGCGGTGCCGTGGCGGAGGACGACGAAATTTGAGAGACATCAAAGAGAGAGATACGAGGAAGAGAGAGAGAGAGAGAGAGAGAGAGAGAGAGAGAGAGATTGTAGTTATTGGAAAATGGGGTTGGAAATAAATGGGTGGTGGTAGAATATATATATATGGATAGTGTGGTCATTATACATGGATAGTGTGATCATTGGAAAATGGGTTTGAGCTCTCGGACCTATGGACAATAAAATTTTAAAATTGGATTTATCACCCAAACACCTTTTTTATTTTTTTATTTTATTTTATTTTTTTTTTGTGTGGGACTTTTTTAGTTGTATAGAGTGACGTAATATTTTGACTTTTTACTTGAAATTCTCATTTTACTCTTGTTTTAGTTGTTTGAAAAACTTAATATAAGGGTACTTTAGCCTTTTTACAATGGTATAAGGAAACTTTTTTATATACATGCCAAACATATTGATTTATTTATTTAATTTTTTACCTTTTAACTAAAAACACCTGCAAATTTTAAAGTTTGAGAATTGTCATTTTTTACAACTTACAATTTTATTATCAGTCCATCTCCTATTTAACTCTTTTTCAACACTTTGATTTTCTTAATGATAGTTGCACACTTCTTATTCAATTAATTTCATGATTTTTCCCTTACTTCTAGCAGCTATAGCTTACCTAAATTTATAGTTATTTTCTTTTTTTGTTTCTGAAATTTGTGTTGTAAATCCATGTTTCAAATCCATCACTTTCTAGTATAGTAGTAAAGTACACAAATTTTGTCCTGGACTAATCCCAGTGGTTAAATACATGTCTTCATCAAAGAGTTAGAAGATAACATTCACTTGGAAATTTTTTCTTCATGATCATTTTAGTCTTTATCTAATCCACTTCATATGGCTAGCTAATGAGGGATTTTTTTTAAATGACGAAAAAATCCTCCTAGATCTTTGATTGAAGGATAAACTTTAGATATCTACAATCACCTACAAATTACAGATATCGAGTAAGTCAATGTATTGCAAGTCTTTGAATTTATGATTGACAACGTTAAACCGGTAGGTTAGGAATTTTTTTCCTGAAAGAAAATTGATTACTTTTCAATAGTATTAGAATTGTACAAAGAAAAAAAAAAAACTCACCTACCATTGAATTCTGAGTAGAAGGTCTAGCTCACTTAGGTTTGTGAGCATCTCCAATGGTAGTAGGCATTTTACCTATCTAAATATTACTATAAAGTATACATTTTATTTTGTCTGTCAACGATTTCATGTTTCTACCCCAACCATGCTCTTTATTTTAGCTATTCATCCAAATACTATTAACTTTATAGAATGCCACGTCAGCAACAAAGATGGAGTGAAATAATCTTAATGATTAAATACATTTTGCCTAGCCTTGAAGGCTAGCTACATGTAACTAGTGGATGTGAGCTGAGCCAAAATGCCTAAGCATATGCCTAGTGCATTGGAGTTGAAAAAAGTGAGTCACATTAGGCATTTTGACTAACAAGCATCATATGCCTAGTGGGTTGGAGATGCTTAAATGAGCTCATGTACTAAAACATGAATTTCATTTTTCATACACATGTTTTGGAAAGTAATGCCTTGTTTGGCATAGACTTGTTTTAGCTTGAAAGTTAAAAAATTATTAAAAAAATTAAAAAGCTTATAACTTATATTAAAAAGTCAAAAATTTTATTTTCTCTCTACTTTTTGCACATTTTTTCAAAAAAATCCACAAAGTCATTCTAAACATCCTAGTTTTTTTTTTTTTTATCTCATATTTTAACCAAAAAAATCAAAAAATTACTAAAATAGCTTGTTTCCAAACGAGGCCAAACATGGAGTACATCTCCTTTCTCCTCCCAAACATCATACATATACAATGTATTGAAAGCATAGTCATATTCAATGACAACAAATAAGAGATTAGTTTCAATTCACCTAATTCTCATGCAATTTCTACGACAATCATAGTTATCCTCTAATGATAGCCCAATACAGATATTTCTAAACAAATATTCATCCTCAAGACAGATAAATTATTCAAAATTCCACAGGTGAGAGGTAATACATATTTAGCTTCTCCATTTATCTATGTATCCAACCAATTTCAATTCACAATACAAGTTCCATTCATTTATACAAAATAACTATTGGGACTATTCTAGGGCGAATTCCCCTATTTCCCAAATATCACTCCAAATGCCAAAATCAACCATTTTGCCACCATACAACCTTATATTTAACTCCATAACCATTTTTACAACATACACATGAAAACCCCCCCTTTTTATTTCACACCCAAAGCCCATCATTGTTACACAATAACCAAATAACTAAGTTAAAAATCATATGAAAGTGTAAAAAATTCCTACCTCAAGTGCAGAAGCCCAAAGGGGAAGTGGAGAAACTTCAAAAATGTCGAAACCAAACTCTACTCAGATGTAATGGTAGCCCTTGAGATGCTCCACCTTTTTATCAAAGGTAGTAGAGTAGAGAGATCCTTAGATCCTAGTGGATTTGTAGAGAGAAGTCGGATTTTAGAGAGAGAGAGAGAGACAGAGAGAGAGGGAGAAAGCTGGTCTAGGGTTTTTGAGAGAAAATATGTCAAAAAGTGAAATAAAAAGGTGCTGCTGCAAACTGATATAGACGAGGTTCGCTTGAGCGCAAGAGTTATCGCTCGAACGACCAGACACAATAAGTTGCCTCGCTTGAGAGCAAGAAGCGTCACTAGAGCGTAGAATACAAACTCCTAGAAGTTTAGCAGACAGAGACCGTCGCTCGAGCGGATAACACTACCCCGTCACTCGAGTGAATAACAACACCCTCCCAGTACCTCTGCAGGCCTACAAAAGTACTAGGAGATCACAAAGCTCACTCAAGCAAAGAAGCCAAAATCTGGGCAACAACCATTTGGACCAACTAGCAACCAACCTCTTCCAAACACACCCGAGGCACTCCAATGCTCAAACTTCAAAGGGAAAGAAGGGAAAAAGATATGAATAACAATATTAAACCACGAAACCCGAGTCTGGAACACAACAAAGGTCGGGTCAAAACTGGAATCGCTATATAAACCCTCAAGCAAAAATGACTCCCATACTTACTCCATTTGCTACAAAAAATTGAACAACTATCATGGATCTAATTTAGGTAAAAGAAACGAAGAGCTTTTTACACACACAGACCATTTGGATATGGATTGGGGTTGAGACCCAATATTTGAGCGGAAAGGCTTGTTTGAACTATGACCATATACCTCATAACAAGTATGTTTAAGCTATTTCACCTATATTCATCCAAACAAGTCCTAAAGAATGTCTTTGATTGCAAACTTTTTTTCTTTTTGTTTTTGAACCAAACGAAGTAGCGTCAAGAAGTTGGGCCTAATTGAAAAGCAAAAACCTTTTGTGCTCAGGTAATTTCATAGATGAAAGTTGGCATGAGATAAAATTTTGATACCAATATAAATATGCCAAACTCACGTTTATTATCACATTATAAGTGTGATCAAGTGGGGGATGAAGGTATAAGAGATGATCACACCTGTCACGACCCAAACCCGCCCCTGTAGGTTTAGCATCGTAACCGGCCAGTAATCCGTAGATTACCAAAGGCCTCTGTACAAATTAGCAATTAATAAGGGGTTGAGGAAGCATTAATACATAATAGACAAGGTCCAATGAGCTGTGATAACGTACATGGGACAGAAGATTTAAAACTTATTTATATACTTAAACATGCCAGTCAAAGTACACCAATATGTACAAAGTATTTACAGAATGTACTTCCCAAGACCTGACTTAGCAAAACATATACAGAGACTAGCATGATAACAAAAACAGCCAAGGCATTAGACTTCGATCGGAACCTCCTCGAGAGGCACAATAGTTGGCTGACAAAAAACAGAGATGAAGGCCGTCAATTCTGGCCCTGGTCATCCGCCGGCTCACCTACATATATATATAGTAAACTGTGAGCGAAAACCCAGTGAAATAATAACAGAGTAAAGGGGTTTCAATGAATGAGTCCATACAGATTTAGAAATAATAATTCAGTTCATATCAAATCATATTTGTCCAGATCATATTCAGAAATCATAAGTCATGCATAAGCATTCGTGATACATTCATTAGCTCTCACAGATATAGTTGACCCATAAAGGGACAGCCATAAAGGCAAACAGTTAACCCATAAAAGGGACGGCCATAAAGGCAAATAGTTGACCCATAAAAGGAACGTCCATAAAGGCAAACAGTTGACTCATGTGCACGGAGACGATACAGTTGGCTCATGAGACGTACAGTTGGCCCATAAAGGGACGTAAGGATCCATAAACAGTTGGCTCATGAGACGTACAGTTGGCCCATAAAGGGACGAAATAGAACATATTTGAGGCTAAGAATGTCACGAATACATTTCAGAAAACATTGGACAACCATTCATTCATACAGAAATATCATTTCAGAAAATAGATCTTGTTTCATCACACAGAAAGTAGATGCAGTTTGAACATAACTTTACTAAGTTATTACTCACAGTTGATCTTGAATCAGACAGACGAAGCAGATAGGTCAACAGGACGTGGCACGTGACCTACATAGCACATAACAGACACACACTTGAAACACACGTTCTAATTATACAAAACTTACGTCGTTGGTTCTTAGTGTGTTTCTACACTTTAATCCTCACTATAGAGTCCTAAACATGGCCTAGGAATGCCTAGGATGGAATGAGGATGCAAAAATGCCTTAGAAAATATTTTTTAGAATTTTCAGAAAACAGGGGTCCTGCTCGAGCGTGGGTTTCCCCGCTCGAGCAGACATGTAGACAAAAGAGCCCCGCTCGAGCGTGACTTACTCCGCTCGAGCGGACTGTAAAAGTACTGGATGTGTGAAAATCACGCTCGATGGGCGCTCGACCTCCGCTCGAGCGTGTGACTAAGGTCCCCGCTCGAACGTGCATTCCCCCACTCGAGCGGACTGTAAAACAATGCAAAGTGCTGGATGCTCGTATTCCACGCTCGAGCGCCACTTACCCTGCTCGAGCGTGAGTCCAAATTCCGGAAATTCCAGATTGAACCTTCAAGCTCAAAACCAAGTTTTAATGCACCAAATTCGATTCTCTTGGGCTAATTTTCTGGAAAACTCTTCTAAACTCATAGTATAACATGTTTCAAAGATCAATTTTGTAAAATCAAGCCCAAAGGTAAATCAATTAAACACAAACTTCAACTCAAAATTCAAGAACATGATGGACATGCAACATGCCTGAATTTAACCAACTTCACGCTTCCAATTCATGCTCCTAAGAGCCAATTCTTTCAAAAACAAGGTGAATTCATGGAGTAAAACCAAAATGTGAACTTGCATGCAAGATTTTTATGGAAATCAACCTTAAACTTCAAGGTGTGCACATGCATGCATGATATACTACCCAATTCAACATTTTACACTAATTCTTGACTTTAAACTTCTATTCTATCATGAATCATGCAAGATACAACTTAAATACAAGTTCAAAGAGATGGTCCTCCTACCTTAGTTCTTCAATTCCAAGTCTAGAAGTTCAATTTGTAACTAATCCTTCAATTCTCCTAAGTTCCAAGCCAAATCTTGTTGAAACCAAGTTTTCCTCGTTTCTCCTACTCTCTCCCACGTTTTGGTCTCTCAAGGATGAACAACATATTACAAGACTAAGCCTCAAGGTTGCCTTAGGTAGTGGGCCATTCAATGGCAAATTCGTAAATAATTGAACTAATGTTATTTAATCTAATTTAAACATTCCAAATCGAATTTAAATTAAAGCTACTATAAAATCACATAAAATCTAACTAGTCTAAAACACTAATCAATTTCGGAACCAAGCGCCAATAAGGCTTTCAATTTGCAGTTTAAAGTCAAAGACATGAACAGATCACTATATGGCAAATAGATAAAAACACAAAGATAATGCAATGCATATGCAAATTAATCTCAGATTCCTTCTAAATTACTGTTAGACATAATTACTCATGAATTAGCATTAATCGAAGGTCAGGGTTATTACAGTCTTCTCCCCTTAAAAGAGTTTGGTCCTCCAAACTCGAATTACCTTCATTTGGAATCAACATTGGGTCTAATGGGAACAAATCTGGATATCTCTTCATCATGTCTTCCTCGGTTTCCCAAGTTGCATAGGTTCCTCCGTGGTTTTGCCAATCAACTTTTACCAATGGTATTTCTTTATTCCTCAACTTTTTGATTCGGCGATTCACAATCTGGATAGGTCTCTCCTCATAAGTGTAGTCATCTTTCAAAAGCACATGTGTCGGTTCATTGATGTGGAGTGGATCTCTCAAATATTCCCGAAGCATCGATACATGAAAGACATTGTGCATATGTTCCATTACAGGAGGTAAGGCTATCCGATACGACACCGGATTGATCTTTTCGAGAATTTCATAAGGTCCAACATACCTCGGCGCCAACTTGCCCTTAACACCAAACCGAGTTTGACCCTTCATTGGGGTCACCTTTATGAACACATGGTCCCCAACCTCATATTCCCTCTCTCTTCTTCGAACATCGGCATAGCTTTTCTGCCGACTCTGTGCAGTTTTCAGACGCTGCTGTATCAATTTCACTTTCTCGGTTGTTTCTTGCACAAGTTTCGATCCCAACAAAGGTCTATCACCTACTTCAGCCCAGCATATCGGAGAATGACATTTTCTTCCATACAAAGCTTCGTAAGGAGCCATCCTAATGCTTGAATGGTAACTGTTGTTGTACACAAATTCAGCTAATGGCAAGTAGGTCTCCCAATTCCCTTGGAGGTCTAACACACACATTCTAAGCATATCCTCCAGAGTTTGATTCGTTCGTTCATTTTGGCCATCTGTTTGTGGGTGATAGGCACTGCTCAGTCTCAATTTAATCCCCAAAGCTTGTTGCAAACTCTGCCAAAATCTCGATACAAACTTTGAGTCCCTGTCAGACACAATAGATACTGGCACACCATGCAATCTCACAATTTCAGTCATATAGAGATTGGCTAATTTATCAGCATTATAGATAGTTTTGACAGGCAGAAAATGAGCAGACTTAGTTAAACGGTCAACTATAACCCAGATAGAATCCATACCTCGAGAAGAACGAGGCAGTCCTGTTAGGGAAAATCGATGTGATTCCCCACAAGTAAATCAATCAATGGGAATCACATCGATTTTCCCTAACAACTGGTATCAGAGCTTACGGTTTATTTGGGTTTATTTATTTGTGCAAATCAATGGAGGGGAATGTGGGTCGTATGTCTAGCTTCAATGGAAGTAATTGGGTAACTTGGAAAACTAAAATGGAGGACCTATTATTTTGTAAAGACTTGTATGGACCCATTGAGGGTGATAGTGGCAAATCCGAGGGTATGAAAGATGATGAATGGAATAGGCTTAATCGAAAAGCCGTTGGTGTTATCCGTTAATGGATTGATGACAGTGTGTTTCATCATGTTTCTACTGAAACTTTAGCACATGATTTATGGAAAAAATTAGAGGGCCTTTATGATAGGAAATCAGCCACAAATAAAACTTTTCTGTTTCGTAAGTTAGTTAATTTAAAATATAAAGAGGGCAGCCCTATTCCGGAACATCTGAATGAAATAAAGAGTATTGTTAACCAACTTGCTTCTATGAAAATTGTTTTTGATGATGAGTTGCAGGCTTTGATGCTACTTAGTTCTTTGCCCGAAAGTTGGGAGACTTTGGTTGTGACAGTTAGTAATTCGGTACCTGATGGAGTTGTCACAATGGGCCAAGTCACTAGTAGCCTGTTGAATGAAGAAACTAGAAGAAAATCAGCGGGTTCCTCTCATTCGGAAACATTCGTTGTGAGAGGCTGAAACAAAACAAGGGGGAGGAGTAAGACTCCTCATGGTCGTGATCAAAGCCGTCACAAATCAAAAGATGGTTCTTTTTCAAAGAAAGACATTGAGTGCTATTATTGCCATGAGAAAGGGCACATGAAGCGGGAATGCCGAAAGCTCAAGAATAAGGAGAAAAGGCGTGACAAAAGTGTGGACAAGAAGCAAGAAGACACAACGGCAGTTACTACCAATGCTGATCTCATGGTCGTTTGTGAAGATGATTGTATCAATTTTGTGGGCCAAGAGAGCAATTGGGTGATTGATTCCGGTGCTTCTTTTCATGTGACTTCTCGAGTTGATTTCTTCACTACCTACACTACAGGAGATTATGGTTCTGTTCGAATGGGTAATGAAGGTTTGTCCAAGATTATAGGTATGGGTGATGTTTGCTTGGAAACAAAAGATGTTGGGCATCCAAGACCTCATTTCTCCACATTTGCCGACTCCAGGAACGGCAGGCTCGTGGACACCCAAAATTGTATTTTCCACATTCGCCGACTCTAAAAACGGAAGGCTCGTGGACACCCTAAAATCTTTCCCACATTCGTCCAATGATAAACACAAGATAGGACAATTGGGCACCTTGACTTCCCGCGCGGGTACCAAAATACATAACGCAACTCAAACCAAGATTCGACTCACAATCCGAATGCATACGCTTTTTAACCCCTTTCCAATATGTTCCAAATAATTAACAATTCCAAGTCACGGTATAATTAATGAATGCATATGATGTATGAGTTCACAATCTCAATTTTTCCTAGAGTGATTTTAATTCACAACAATCCAACAATTTAAGCATTTCTAATTAAGGTAATTCTTCAAGTCATACCCATCATCGTCTCAAGATTTAGTAAGAGGTTCCCAACATTTCATGTTTCAACATAATAATCAAGTCAATACCTCTAATTTCATGATTAGAAGGCCAAATAAACCAAAATCCCCTTGTTGAACAATTTTGAAGACTAGGGTTTTAAGAAAATTGAGATTTTTTCCTTTTAAAGCATTTAAAGGTCTGGTGAATACATTGGGCCATTTGATGAGTATTGTCGTAGCCAAGGTATTCGGCATCAAAAGACAGTTAAGAAGACTCCTCAACAAAATGGAGTTGTCGAGAGGATGAACCGCACCATTGTGGAAAGAACAAGGTGTTTGCTTTCACAAGCTAAATTGCCAAGATCCTTTTGGGGTGAGGCATTGAAGACAGCGGTTGACGTGATCAATTTGTCTCCTTCCTATCCTTTGAATGGTGATGTTCCAGAAAGAGTTTGGACCGGTAAAGATGTGTCTTATGAGCACTTGAGAGTGTTTGGTTGCCAAGCTTTTGTTCACATTCCAAAGGATGAGAGGTCAAAGCTTGATAGTAAGTCAAGACAATGTATTTTTCTTGGCTATGGGCGTGATGAATTTGAGTATTGATTGTGGGATCCGATCGACAAGAAAGTCATTTGAAGCCGTGATGTTGTGTTTCTTGAAGACCAAACAATTGAAGATTTTGGCAAAGGTGACCAACCGGAGCCAAAAACTAGTGATCTCATTGACATGGATCCATGTCCTTCATCTTCAGTTGATGATGAAAATGGGGGAGATGTGCAGCCACCCATTGAAGATGTAGAAGATGATGCTAATCCTAATGACGTTGAGCCAGAAATTGAGGAAGAGCATCCAACTCAAGAACCGCCACCACAACTTGAGTTAAGAAAATCTACAAGGGACCGACAACCTTCAAGAAAGTATCCTCCCAATGAATTTGTGTTGATTTCTGATCAAGGGGAGCCTGAAAGCTACCAAGAAGCAATTGAGCATGCAAAGAAAGGTGATTGGAAAAAGGCCATGGAAGAGGAGATGAACTCCTTACTTGAAAAGCACACCTATGATTTAGTGAAGTTGCCTAAGGGGAGGAAAATTTTGAAAAATAAGTGGGTCTTCAAATTGAAGAATGATGGCAAGAATCTAAGGTACAAAGCACGTCTTGTTGTGAAAGGCTTTGGGCAAAAGAAAGGTATTGATTTTGATGAAATTTTCTCACCTGTTGTAAAGATGTCTTCTATTCGGGTTGTACTTGGCATGGCTGCAAGTATGAACCTTGAAGTTGAACAACTTGATGTGAAGACCGCATTTCTTCATGGTGACCTTGAAGAAGAAATTTACATGGAGCAACCGGAAGGTTTTGTAAAAAAAAGGAAAGAGAAATTTGTTTGCAAATTGAAGAAAAGTTTGTATGGTCTCAAGCAAGCCCCGCGGCAATGGTACAAAAAATTTGACTCCTTCATGATGAATAATGGTTTTTCTAAAACCACTTCGGACCATTGTGTGTTTGTGAAAAATTTTTCGGATGGCAAATTTATTATTTTTTTGCTTTATGTTGATGATATGTTAATTGTGGGTCAAGATTCTACCATGATTAACAGGTTGAAATTAGAGTTGAGCAAGTCTTTTGCTATGAAAGATTTGGGACCGGCAAAGCAAATACTTGGTATGAAAATTGTTCATGATCGCAAAGAGGGGTTGATTTGATTGTCTCAAGAAAGCTACATTGAGAAAGTTCTTGAGAGGTTCAACATAAATAAAACAAAGCCGGCTGGTTGTCCACTTGCAGGTCACTTCAAGCTTAGTTCGAATCAATGTCCAACAAGTGAGAAATACAAAGAAGAGATGTTGAAAGTTCCTTATGCTTCAGCAGTTGGTTCTTTGATGTACGCCATGGTTTGTACAAGGCCGGATATTGCTCACGCCGTTGGTGTGGTGAGTCGTTTTATCTCTAATCCGGGTAAAGAACATTGGGCAGCGGTAAAATGGATTCTAAGGTATCTTCGAGCGACTTCAAAGGTGTGTTTGTGTTTTGGGAATGGTAAGCTGATGCTTGATGGGTTCACAGATTCTGATATGGCCGGTGATGTTGATTCCAGGAAATCTACTTCGGGGTATTTGATGACTTTTGCAGGGGGAGCTATGGCATGGCAATCTAAATTACAAAAATGTGTTGCTCTCTCAACTACCGAAGCTGAATTTATTGCCATTACGAAAGCTTGTAAAGAAGAGTTATGGTTGAAGAAATTTTTGCAAGAATTGGGTTTGAGGCAAGAAAAGTATGTGCTTTATTGTGATAGTCAAAGTGCTATTCATTTGAGTAAAAATTCTACTTTTCATTCGAGATCGAAACACATTGATGTGAGATACCATTGGATTCGTGATGTGTTAGATTCGAAATTGTTACAACTCAAAAAGGTTCACACAGATGATAATATTTCAGATATGTTGACAAAGATTTTGTCGAGGGACAAACATTTAAAGTGTCGAACTTTGGCGGGTATGGTTGATTTCTCCACCTAAGTCGGTAGGGGGAGAATTGTTGGGTATACCTCCTTATTGGAGTGTGGGACCCAATTGGTTTTGGAAAAAAAGTTTAATTTTGTTTAGTATTAATTATAATATATTTTTATATATTATATTTAATTTGTGGAGACCCAATCCAATTTGGAAACAACTAAGGTTTGATAATAAACCCTAGATTCACAATATTGTTTTCCCAAGGAAAAAAGGAGGATTGATTTACTTTTCCCGTGGGTGTGCGTGCGGCTGCAAGGCTACAAAAATTGATTTTCGGTGGGCTTTTGTTCCTGGAGCATTGTTTGAAGTTTTTGTTAACAACTTCCGCATTGAAGAAGGTGATTTGGGTTAATTATTTTGGATCTTCTTCAACTTTGGTTCTGAAAATTTTGGTTCTTCTATTTGGTGAGGTCTTTCCTCTTGTTTATTTGTGATTATTTAGAATTCACCTAAGGGTGGTTTTGTGAGACCATTAGTGTCTCGTTTGTAATTGTTTAGAACTTATTTGGTTGATAGTGGAATTGGATTTCGATCCCGTGGACGTACCTCACATTGAGGGAACCACGTAAAAATTCTTGTGTTGCCTTTGATTTAATTTTTCTGCATTAGTTTTTATTCCCATTGATTGATTTACTTGTGGGGAATCACATCGATTCTCCCTAACAAGTCCCACAATGAAATCCATGGTAATGTCCTCCCATTTCCATTCCGGTATTGGAAGTGGTTGTAGCAGACCGACGGGTCGTTGGTGTTCAGCTTTTACCTGTTGG
Organism: Camellia sinensis; assembly: GCF_004153795.1. Classification (NCBI taxonomy): domain Eukaryota; kingdom Viridiplantae; phylum Streptophyta; class Magnoliopsida; order Ericales; family Theaceae; genus Camellia; species Camellia sinensis. The sequence continues at coordinate 1,334,243 of NW_021024715.1, read as the reverse complement.
CACTGTAGACATCTAGCCACAAAGTCCGCAATACTCTTTTTCATCCCAAGCCACCAAAAATTCTGTTTCAAATTATGATACATCTTCGTGTTCCCCGGATGCATAGCAAATTTACTACTGTGAGCTTCGGTCATAACACGTTTCCTCAAATCACAACAATCGGGTACACAAAGACAGTTTTGAAATTTCAGTACCTCATTCTCAAATACAAATCCCGGCCTTGGCTTTGAGTCAAATTTCTCCATGATCTTTTTCAGATATTCATCTTCGCACTGTTTCTGTTTGATCTCATCAAGAATTGTAGGTTGAGCGGCAATAGCAGTTAACAGTCCATCTTGTTCAAGATCAGTCAACAATTCTTTTCAGTTGGATAGCAAACATGACAAATTCGCACTAGATTTCCAGCTTAAGGCATCTGCTACGGTATTAGCCTTTCCTGGATGATACAAGATTTGCAAATCGTAGTCCTTGATTAGTTCCAACCAACGTCTCTGTCTCATATTCAACTCCTTTTGGGTGAAGAAATATTTCAAACTTTTATGGTCTGTATAAACCTCACAAGTTACCCCATACAAATAGTGACACCATATTTTCAAAGCAAACATCATGTGTTGGGTAATTCTTTTCATGAGGTCGGAGTTGTCTAGAAGCATAGGCAATCACCCTTCCGTTTTGCATTAGTACACACCCCAGACCTTTATAAGAAGCATCACTGTACACTTGAAATCCATCAGTACCATTAGGCAAAGTTAAGATTGGTGCAGTCACTAACCTGGTTTTCAACTCTTGGAAAGTTGCCTCTCTTTGTTCATTCCAGTCAAATGGCATATTTTTCTGAGTTAACTGAGTCAATGGCAAGGCGAGCTTAGAAAAGTCTTTCACAAACCTCCGGTAGTAACCTACAAGTCCCAGAAAACTTTGGACTTCTGTCACATTTGTCGGTCTAGGCCAATCCACGACAGCTTCAATTTTCTGGGGGTCGATAGAAACTCCATCCTTGTTGATCACATGTTCCAAAAATGCCACACTGTCAAGCCAGAACTCACACCTCGACAATTTAGCATACAATTTCTTTTCTCTCAAAATCTGTAAGGTGGTTCTCAGATGGTTCTCATGTTCTTCCCTATCTTTAGAATAAATCAAAATGTCATCAATAAATACAACAATGAAGTCATCCAGATATGATTTAAACACCCTATTCATAAGATCCATGAAAGCTGCAGGTGCATTAGTCATCCCAAACGGCATTACTAAAAATTCATAATGTCCATATCTAGTTCGGAATGTAGTTTTCTCTATATCCTCAGTTCTAACCTTTAATTGATGATACCTGGACCTAAGGTCAATTTTGAAAAACACTTGGGCACCCTAAAGTTGATCAAACAAGTCATCTATTCGGGGCAGAGGGTATTTATTCTTGATAGTCACTTTGTTCAGTTCTCGGTAGTCTATACACAATCATAAAGACCCATCATTCTTTTTGACAAACAAAACTGGAGCACCCCAAGGTGAAGTACTCGGACGAATAAATTTCTTATCTAGCAGTTCCTGAAGTTGGGTTTTCAATTCTTTAAATTCAGAGGTAGACATTCTATAGAGAGTCTTGGAAATGGGTTGTGTCCCCGGAAATACTTCAACAGTGAATTCAATTTCTCTATCAACTAAGTCCCCAGGTAAGTCAGTCGGAAACACATCGAAAAATTCACAAACAACGGGGATTGTTTCTACAGTAGTACTATCATATGGTGCTGTCAGTATACAACACAGATAACGCCTACATCCCTTCCTAAGGAGTTTTACAGCTTTCATAGCCGAAATCAAATATGGGGGAGGAACTACCCCATTCCTAGTAAAAGTAAATTCAGGCATTCTCGGTGGCCTAAACACAACAGTTTTATTTGCACAGTCAATGGTAGCATAGTATTTAGTCAAACAGTCCATCCCCAAAATACAATCAAAATGATTAATGTCCAAGGGTAATAAGTCCACATACAACATCATATTGCCAATCACAACATCACATGCTGGATAAACATGAGCACACATCATAGAATCCCCAGATGGCGTAGATACAGATAACACATATATCATAAGTTTTAATGGTCTAGTCAATTTTTGAGAAAAAGCATGCGATATAAAGGAATGCGTGGAACCAGAATCTATCAATACACATGCATTTTGAGAACATATAGGGAGTGTACCTGACACCACAGTATAAGTGTTCGGTATGTCACCGGGCACTAAGGCAAACACTCGGCCTTGTCTCAGAGGTTCTTTCCCAATATTGGCTTTGACATTGGTTTTGGCCACAGAAGCGGATCCCGTTGAACTTGCTGCAGGACGGCTAGTATTCTCATACCTGAATGGACAATCTCTCACTACATGGCCTGGTTGGCCACATCGGTAACAAGCACCGAATACTCGGTGGCACACACCCCTGTACTTTTTACCGTAATCAGAACAGACCGAAAAAGACCCACTACTCTGACTCGAGCTGTTAGTAGACCCTGTGTTTTGCTTCTTACTGACAAAGGACCGGCCTCTTTTAAAACCAAACCCATATCTTTTTCCTCTCCACTCATTTGTTGTAGTTACTGGGGCCTTGCCTTGTTTCATAGCGGCTATAGTAGCTTCCGCCATTAAAGATTTGTCTAACACTTCTACATAAGTAGGCAATTTCAGTACGCCTACCCGATCAAACACTTCCAAATCTAATCCACCCTCAAATTTTCGTTCTTTCTTGTAATCAATGTCCACCATATGTGGAGCAAACCGTGCCAGTTCGGTGAATTTAGCTTCATACTCTGCCACTGCCATCCTTCCCTGTTTGAGTTCTTGGAATTCAGACACTTTCCGATCCCTGAAACATTGGGGAAAGTACTTGTCGTAGAAGATAGCATTAAATTGTGCCCATGTCATATTCCCGTTGCCATTTCGGATCAGTAACCACCACCTTCGGGCTTCATCCTTCAAAGTATAAGTGGCTAAGAGGACTTTCTAGACTTCGGTACAAGGGAACACTTCGTACAATTTTTCCATTTCCAGTAACCATGTCTCTGCTTTCAGTGGTTCAATTCCACCATAGAAGCTGGCGGCTTCATTTTCATAAACTTATGTGTCAAGTTAATAAGGTCATTATTGTCTGTTTCAGCCTGCACCGACGAAGGTGGAGGGGGCAAAGGTTGTTGTCTCTGTTGTTGTGTCAAAGTTTCAGTCAATGCTGCTAACATCTGTTCCATTCGGCCCATGTGAGCCTCTAAAGATTCACCTTTACCACTTCCCGTTGCATTCTCCATCTTACTATACAGACATCAACGATATTAAACACAGACATAATCTTATTCATTTCTTTCAATTCATTTGTTCAAAATGACGTTCAATTTTCACATTCAGTTAAATTACCACGCACTCACACATGCAGATGGAATGCCCCAAATGCTTACTAGGACATCCTAAACTCATATGGACTAGTATGTGCGGTAGAACACGTGCTCTGATACCACTCTGTCATGACCCAAACCCGCCCCTGTAGGTTTAGCATCGTAACCGGCCAGTAATCCGTAGATTACCAAAGGCCTCTGTACAAATTAGCAATTAATAAAGGGCTGCGGAAGCATTAATACATAATAGACAAGGTCCGATGAGCTGTGATAACGTACATGGGACAGAAGATTTAAAACTTATTTATATACTTAAACATGTCAGTCAAAGTACACCAATATGTACAAAGTATTTACATAATGTACTTCCTAAGACCTGACTTAGCAAAACATATACAGAGACTATCATGATAACAAAAACAGCCAAGGCATTAGACTTCGATCGGAACCTCCTCGAGAGGCACAATAGTTGGCTGACAAAAAATAGAGATGAAGGCCGTCAATTCTGGCCCTGGTCATCCGCCGGCTTACCTACATATATATATAGTAAACTGTGAGCGAAAGCCCAGTGAAATAATAACAGAGTAAAGGGGTTTCAATGAATGAGTCCATACAGATTTAGAAATAATAATTTAGTTCATATCAAATCATATTTGTCCAGATCATATTCAGAAATCACAAGTCATGCATAAGCATTCGTGATACATTCATTAGCTCTCGCAGATACAGTTGACCCATAAAGGGACGGCCATAAAGGCAAACAGTTGACCCATAAAAGGAACGTCCATAAAGGCAAACAGTTGACTCACGTGCACAGAGACGATACAGTTGGCTCATGAGACGTACAGTTGGCCCATAAAGGGACGTAAGGATCCATAAACAGTTTGCTCATGAGACGTACAGTTGGCTCATAAAAGGACGAAACAGAACATATTTGAGGCTAAGAATGTCACGAATACATTTCAGAAAACATTGGACAACCATTCATTCATACATAAATATCATTTTAGAAAACAGATCTTGTTTCATCACACAGAAAGTAGATACAGTTTGAACATAACTTTACTAAGTTATTACTCACAGTTGATCTTGAATCAGACAGACGAAGCAGATAGGTCAACAGGACGTGGCACGTGACCTACATAGCGCATAACAGACACACACTTGAAACACACGTTCTAATTATATAAAACTTACGTCGTTGGTTCTTAGTGTGTTTCTACCCTTTAATCCTCACTATAGAGTCCTAAACATGGCCTAGGAATGCTTAGGATGGAATGAGGATGCAAAAATGCCTTAGAAAATATTTTTCAGAATTTTCGAAAAACAGGGGTCCTGCTCAAGCGTGGGTTTCCCCGCTCGAGCGAACATGCAGACAAAAGAGCCCCCACTAGAGCGTGACTTACTCCGCTCGAGCGGACTGTAAAAGTACTGGATGTGTGAAAATTACGCTCGATGGGCGCTCGACCTCCGCTCGAGCGTGCGACTCAGGTCCCCGCTGGAGCGTGCATTCCCCCGCTCGAGCAGACTGTAAAACAATGCAAAGTGCTGGATGCTCGTATTCCACGCTCGATCGCCACTTACCCTGCTTGAGCATGAGTCCAGATTCTGGAAATTCCAGATTGAACCTTCAAGCTCAAAACCAAGTTTTAATGCACCAAATTCGATTCTCTTGGGCTAATTTTCTGGAAAACTCTTCTAAACTCATAGTATAACATGTTTCAAAGATCAATTTTGTAAAATCAAGCCCAAAGGTAAATCAATTAAACACAAACTTCAACTCAAAATTCAAGAACATGATGGACATGCAACATGCCTGAATTTAACCAACTTTACGCTTCCAATTCATGCTCCTAAGAGCCAATTCTTTAAAAAATAAGGTGAATTCATGGAGTAAAACCAAAATGTGAACTTGCATGCAAGATTTTTATGGAAATCAACCTTAAACTTCAAGGTGTGCACATGCATGCATGATATACTACCCAATTCAACATTTTACACTAATTCTTGACTTTAAACTTCTATTCTATCATGAATCATGCAAGATACAACTTAAATACAAGTTCAAAGAGATGGTCCTCCTACCTTAGTTCTTCAATTCCAAGTCTAGAAGTTCAATTTGTAACTAATCCTTCAATTCTCCTAAGTTCCAAGCCAAATCTTGTTGAAACCAAGTTTTCCTCGTTTCTCCTACTCTCTCCCACGTTTTGGTCTCTCAAGGATGAACAACATATTACAAGACTAAGCCTCAAGGTTGCCTTAGGTAGTGGGCCATTCAATGGCAAATTCGTAAATAATTGAACTAATGTAAGTTAATGTTATTTAATCTAATTTAAACATTCCAAATCGAATTTAAATTAAATCTACTATAAAATCACATAAAATCTAACTAGTCTAAGACACAAATCAATTTCGGAACCAGGCGCCAATAAGGCTTTCAATTTGCAGTTTAAAGTCAAAGACATGAACAGATCGTTATATGGCAAACAGATAAAAACACAAAGATAATGCAATGCATATGCAAATTAATCTCAAATTCCTTCTAAATTATTGTTAGGCATAATTACTCATGAATTAGCATTAATCAGAGATCAGGGTTATTACAACACCATAATATGATGGACCCTCTCACACCGAATCGTAACTTACAAAGTCGTGATGTACAAATCTTACCGTAGGAAAATTGTGTGTTTCAATTTCAAACACTTATTGGTATAACCATTGGTGAAAGGTTATTATGAAAGGTGGTATATGGTAGTATTGTAAAACAAACTCAATAGGTGTGACCAGTTCCAATAGCCACCATGATGTATATAAATACACATGGCAAGTGAAGTTGTAACCCACTTGACTCATTCTGTTTTTGTTCTCTCCCGGATCCTCAGTTTTCTTGCGTGATAAACACCCTCATAGGATTATCAATCTTCATCATTATTAGTTTATCCTTCAACTCCTCCAATTAATTAAAGGAATCACTAAAACAATCACCCACTTTTTAATTCATGCATTCCCACCTCAAAATTTTTATAACCCCACTACTTTCAAATACAACACAATATGTACAACGTTAAGGTTCAAACATAAATCCTTTTGAAAAAGAAGAAGAGAAAATAATTGAAACTTAGAGAAGAAGATGAAGAGGTTTGAATAAATAGAACATGTATAATTGATAGGGTGTATCATGAGAAAAAAAAAATATTTTAATATTTAATGTGTTGTCCTTATTAGTAAATTCATCTTAGGATATAATAAGAGTTAAAATTTTAAAATAAGTTATGGTATTTACACCTGCCTAACTTCATTGGACCCCCTAATTTCTAATTTTTTTTTATTACAATTATACCTTGAAGTAAAATTACATTAAAATACATCATTTAATGGAACACACACCTACCAAATAAGAGCTAATACTCTATAATATTGTACACCAACCCACACCCCCACCTCCAGCTCCAGCTCCAGCTATACGTATTCCACCTTTCTAAACCATAAACCTGTTACTCTTCATAACCAACCAATATAAACCCTAAACCTGTTACTCTTCATAACCATTTTAAACCCTAAATGTATCCTTTTCATCGCCATCATAAACCCTCATGAACCAGAAACCTTGAACTAGAAAGCTCTTTTCAAGTCCAATGTATTACTCTTCATCAGTTATTTCACTTTGTAGAGCAATGGAGGACGATGACAATAATTCTAATGAGGCGATCGTTCAATTGGTAAGTTTGTCCATCTTGCATTAATATTCTTGGTCATTTTCAATCGTTGTTGTTTTGTATGAGCTGTTTGGTACTAGTTTGCCGACTGTTAAAATTATGTTGGGTAACACAGTATTAAACACAAACGTTTACGTCAATATATGGGTTTCTAATAATAATGCAGATAACTAGTATTGGTGTGTTGAACGGTTAGATTTTTGTATCTTCAACACTAGATTGTGTGTTTCGTGAGGGTTTTACCTAAGAGGAATTTCCGATGAGTTTTCTGCAATGGTAGATAGGAATTTCTAACGAGTTTTCTGATCATATTCTTGGGATACCACCGAGTCAATTCCGCATTTCGTTGGAAGTTGATAGGAATTTTAATGATGGACGGTCGATACAATGTTTTTCACTAAGGCAATGGTGTTTATTGATACAATGATCGTCGGCGTTCTTTTCAACTGATGATAGGCAGTCATCAAAAGGAGGAGAGAGGGTCTGAAGAATTAGGTGGGTGTGGCCTTGGGTGTGATAATATTATGAATATGGGTAAATTTGATATTAAGTGGAGTGTTCAAAGAAATCTTATTGAAATTTAAGTTTTAGGGTGGGGGCTCAAAGAAATAGGGGTCCAAAAAATTTAGATAGGTGCTAATTAGTAGCCCTCTTTAAAATTTAAGTTGGTCGAATTGAGATAATTTTTGAGTTCAAGTAAAATGACCATCCAAACAAGTCGTAAAGAATGTCTTTGATTGCAAACTGGGAACCAAACGAACTAGCGCCAAGAAGTTGGGCCCAATTGAAAAACAAAAACCTTTTGTACTATTTTCATATTTTGTAATGAAATGTCGTTAATCCTTCTGTTATATGAAATTTTGAATTTTCTTTCCAATTTTTTAGGCCATCTCCAATCTTTCATCAAATGTTTTATCAAATTTAAATTTGATGAAAATAGTACTCCAACTGTAGCATCAGATTAATATCAAATGAAGGGAGTGTTATATTTTTCATCAAATTAAGGGAGTTTTTATCCTTCCATCAAATTTTGCTCGTGGCTGTTGGTAGATGACCAACCGGACAACCTTCCGGACAATTGGGTTTTGGGATGAATTAGGAATTTTGTAAAAAGATTTGATGAATTTTACATTTCACAGGACAACCGGCAGAATGACTGGTCGAACAACTAGCCGGATTAATGAAAACTTACCCTTCACCGTTAGAGTGCATCATATTAGATCAAATTTTTCATCAAATTATTACTCAAATTTGATAAAGCGTTAGAGATACTCTTATGAGTTAGATATTTGGGTTTCTAATGAATGCATATTTTCCTTTTTGTCCAATTTGTAAGTTTTTAAAGATAATTTTTCATGTCATTGGTTATATACTTCAGTTTTTTTCAATATTTGAAAAAAAAATAATGATAGGGATCATAAGAAAATATTATGAATTGCTCAGACCCTGACAACTTTAAAGCTATGTAGTATGAACATAGGTAGATTATGTCAGAAGAAATTAAATGAATAAGCCATATTATTTAGTGAAAATGATATGTTAGTAAAACTTAAATTTAAGATTTAATTGTTAGTAATTTTACATTTAAAAAGAGAGAAAACTAAATTTTAAATAAAAATTATAGCGGTGTTAAAAAAATATTAAAAAAATCTCATTTAAAATAAGACCTTTAGCTTCCTCATGTAAATTCGCGGCGAGGTTAGTGATCTTTCTTTTAATGACATTTGATCTCACTTCTAATCCTGTGAACTGCTAGCCCTTTGTTGAAGATGCTTACAAATCTTTGTTTCACATATTAAATAGATTGTACAGTCAATTGTTGGCCCACTTAAGTAATTTGAATTGAACTGTTTAGTACTTGTCAAGAAGGTCAATTACGCGAAAAATTGGATTGATCTTATATTAATAGTCAGATGATTGGATGATATTTATCATGTGATTTTAAGAATAAATTGTTAATTTTGTTTTAGGGTGAATTACATCTCAATAAAACTAATAAAAAAAAATTATACGGACATAGAATGGTGCAATTTTGAGTTGCACTCTCAAAACTTTTGAGTTGCACCCCATCATACAAAGAGTTGCAAACCCATATGTTTCACATATTTTTTGGTCTTTTACCCTCCATTAACACTTCCTATTTTTTTATTATATATATATATATATATAAACCAAATGTGATTTAAATAAATAATTATCAATCTTTGATCAATTTAATTTTTATAAAAAATAGTCTACTCGAGAGAGACGCTAAAAATTTCAGGGCACCAAAATGGTATGGAATAATCCCACATGGTCTCAAAAGAGCTCTAACAATTGCCGAACATTCAAGCCACATACGTAACAAATATAAAAATTAGAGGTCATTTGATCATTAAAATCATATTTAATTTTGTTAATGATCGGATTTATTTATTTTAGTTTCTTCTCATATTGTTATAGTAATCCAGTAGCATGGTTCATTTATCCTATCTTTCTAACATTATCACATTATTAAGATCAATAATTAGAAAAGTATGAAACAATTAGGAGACAGATCATCTAGACTAGTTAATTATAGGGTTATTTACACAAAAACTCTCTAAATTATTGAGAAGTATCACTTTAAACCTCTAAATTAATGGTCCAATTTGTACGTTTTTATAATTTAAGAACATTTCTATGCTTTTATAGTTTAGAAGGTAAAATGATATTTTTCAATAATTTAGGAGTTCAATTTGTACGTTTTTATAATTGAGGAGATCAAAATGATATTTCTCAATTATTTAAGGGGTCTTTATGTAAATAATAATCAATTATACGAACACCCATTTACTGAGTTCTTTGGACCATCTCGACTGCTATAGCTATTTTTTAGCATGAAGATCAGTTTTTTAAATTCCAATGATTAGGCAATATTTTATCAATTGTTATAACTCGTGTCAAATTTGACACAAAGTTTAGTTATAGCAAAACTTTTTTGTTTTTTTTTTGATTGGTTAAAAAGGAAATTTTATTGATGAAAACAAATATACAACATAAAAGTTTGCATCAATAAAATAAAAATAAAAAAGAAAAAAAGAAAAAAGAAGGAGAGCACAAAGAGTATTATAGAGAATTTCAAAATCCCAACTAGCTAAACTTGTTAGCACAAAAACATTGTTCAGCTTTACTGTTCATCTTTTCAAATCAACCTCTCAAACAAATTTCAAGAAGTCACTACAAGAAATTACATTTTTGGTGACTAAATTTTTAGTCGCCAAAAGTCATATTTTTAGTCGCCAAAAGGTTTTCCCGACTAAATAGTTTGGTCGCCAACTTGCTCGCGGAAAGACGGTCGGCGAAGGTATTGGCGACTAAAAAAAATTTAGTCGCCAAAAGTCCTAAATTGGCGACTAAACAAGTAGTCGCCAAAAGTAAAAAGTATTGGCGACAAAAAACTTTAGTCGCTAAAAGGCTAAATTGGCTATTAATTTTTTAGTCGCCAAAAGCTTACAATTAAATTTAACATCACATTTTCAGCTACTAAAATTTTTGTCGCCAAAACTTAAATTTTTTTTTTTGGCTACTAAATCATTAGTCGCCTAAAGTCTTTTTTTTAAATGGCTACTAAATGTTTAGTCACCAAAAGGTTTGTTTCTATTTAATTCTTTTTTTAGCTACCAACTATTTAGTCACTAAAAATATATAACTTCATTTTTGGCTACTAATTGTTTAGTAGCCAAAAATATCATTTTATATATTTTTTTATTTTAATTAATTTTTCCACAACCTGTATGTATCCCACGCAACCTGTAAGAGGTATACAAACAAAACAATACATACATATTATTTCACCCATTCTACAACATGTATTTCACTTACAACCATCCAAAAAAGAGAATAACTTTTTTTTTTATCAACAAAATGAAAATATATTGATGATAAAGCAATATACAATCAACAAAACAACAACAAATCTCGCCTGGGAGGGGGGGTGTGGGCAAAGCTTCCTGCAATAAACTCAAGTTTGGCGAGGAGCCAATCAAACACCCGAACTCCAAAATTGAAAAACTGGACAAAAGACAGAAGAACGAAACAAACAGCAGCAAGGCGAAATTGCAGCTGAAGGCCTGAGAATCAGCATTAGTAGCTGCATACATAACATCAACAACAATCCAAACTCCATGCCAAAACAAATTTCCTAACAAGCATATACCAAACAGAGCAACTCTGCAATTCTGGAGCTTCCTGCACAACAATTTCTGGGCCTGAGAATCTGCACTAGTAGTTGTGAGTTCCTTCTTAACCTCTTCAGTCTTAGGCTGTTAAAAAAATTCACAAAATAGTGAGATTCACATAAAATTACAGTTTTCACCCACTTTATAATATGACATTCACTAAAATAATATTCCAAAAATTAATACCCACTTTCAAGTGAAAGTGACTAACTAAAATAAGAACTTGGTCTTCTACAGCTCAAATAAACCTATAGTTATGATTTTCCTCAAATGTTCCGCACTAAGAATGACCAAATTTAAGCTAAGGAATATGCATGACATTTTTCTTCAGAATATATGTACACACATAAAAACTGGAGAGCATTTATGTACACATATTTGTTTGTACCTTATAATATGTTTGTCGGTGTGTCAGTTTAGCTTGTGTTAATTTGTATCTTCATGTTGGATAGGGGGTTCACAAATAAAGGGAGGGTGTGAGAGCTTAAAAATGTGTTGGGCTTATTTTCTAATAGGTTAAGCTTTTAGAGCAACTAGTTACATTGCAAAACCCAAAGAGTATCATGAAAATTCTGATCAAACTAGGATTTTATTCATCTCTTCAATCAAAAATATGAATTGGGCAAGTGTCCCTACAGCAGGCAAAACTAACTTGTTCTACACCTGTACTTAAGTCCTGGCCTAATCCACACCTCATTCAAACTAAGCCAACTCGCAAGAAATACATACTTAAACGGCAAACCTTTAAACCAAATGACAAACTTTTATATACACTGAAATGTTGTCCTTGGTAATAAAGAAATAGAGAAAAAAAAACTATAAAAGCAACAAATAATTAACGAAGTAAAAAAGCAATAAAAAACCAATAGAATAAACATATATTATGTGTCAATAGTTGACTTCACAAAAACAGCTCATACACTACTCCATGAGATCACCTCATGAGTGCATTATGAGGCATTGATGGTGATTATAGGAATCTCCTTGAAAAATCTAGAAATCCCCTAGATGTTGATTTGTGATTATATAACAATTTTAAGCAGTATATAGCAATCCTAATCAAACAATTAAGACAAATCGACACAACGATTTTACATGAAAAAACCACGGGCAACAGCCACAAAACAATCCACTAAGAAGATATAAAGGAATTACACAGGTATACTCTCAATTACCTAGCGAATCCATGTTCGAATTGAACCAACCCCTATGTGTCTCTTCCAACCCGTCTTCACCTCGAAATTGTCTTGACGATGACCCACTCCACAATCCACCAAAGTTTCAGGCTCGTATTCTTCAGAATCCACCGAAGAACAACTCTCTCTTTTGTGTAGAATTAAACAAACAATCCTTTGATGTACACTCTTTAAACCATGAGTTGAATACTCAATCAAAACATCAAAGAAAACTAAAAAAATATCGCCAGATATAAACCGTAATATCCAAAAAGAAGATCTGAAGGAGTCAGTAAAGTTTTGGGAGAAAACCAACTACTTATAGAAAACCAACTCCTTATAGAAATCCGGATTTTGAAGCTCGCTCGAGCGAAGCTTCTCTCGCTCGAGCGAGAACCTTAACTCGTGTGATTTCCATTAGTGCCTTCGCTCGAGCCACAAAACCTTCGCTCGAGCGAACAATGATCTCTTTCAGCTTTTTGTATAGACGCAATCCTTCGCTCGAGCGAGGACTTCTTCGCTCAAGCGAGCAAGGGCGGATAGCCAACTTTGAATGCAATTTTGCATTTTGCTTCGGGCGCGAGCTGACCGGGTAGCTCGACCCCCGCCATAATCAGCGAAGTGGCAATCTTGAAAGCATTAACATCACAAACTTCTCTACAAGGCTCGATTCGGGTTGGATTTGCATCTAATAAACTCATAGCCTCACTGAAATAAAAGTGCGAAAACAAATAAAACGAAAAGGAGTTTTGTCAAACGAGATTGCCAAGAATAAAAACCTAACACTTCTTACATGGGACCCTATATATATTTTAATTTTTTTTATTATTTATATATTTATAATAGAATTAGGATGTTCCAATTAGTACATTGCTAAGGTCAAGGAACTTTCATAATGTCAAAACAAAGGGACGAGTTTCATACAGCAAGAAAACATTAATTATTATATTTTTTGGTAAGTTGATGGATGTGTTGGTTTGTGTAGTAAGTTGTGCTAATCATATTGGTGAAGCAACAACAACAACAACAGTATGACTGATGAGTTTTGTTAGTAGTACCTTTGAGACGTTTGTATCTGGTCTTGCACTAAGGGCACAGTTGGGAGCCTGCTCTTCTCTCGTACCGTGGTTTTTTTTTTTTTGTGTATGTAATTTTCCCTAAAAAATAAATAAATAAAAAAATGAAAGAGAAAGTAAATAAGACATCAATTGAAAAAAAGAGGGGAGACAATTGAAAAAAAGTAGATAAGACATCAATTGAAAGGAAAACATGTTGGCTTATTTTCAAATGAATGTGTAGAATAAGACTAAAAATGAGTTGTGCCGGTGAAGCACAATTTTCTTCATGCCTTAAGACAAGTTCAGGGTGCATGCCCATAAACAAAATAAAATGTGCATACATGTATATAGATACACTTACAAAAAAATGATCAGAAAAATGAAAATAAGCAAATATTCAAACTTGGGGAGAACTACACATATTCAAACTGGGTTCTCTCCATAAATGATCAGAAAAATGTATATAGATACACTTACACTTCTCACCTCCAACTTTTATAATTTTACTTTGGTGGTCCATATTCAAACTCTTGTTTCAATATAGTCCTTCGGTCACAATCAGTTAAAAAAACAAAACTGCTAGGACCCAAAAAAAAAAACTTCAAGTCAGAGGTTCAAACTGTAATTCACCCAAAATTAAATAAGACTCTTTCTCTCCCCCCACTATCAGTGTAAACAGGGTTTATGGCAAGGACAATGACTTCAAACAATATATAAATTTTGTTTATGCACTTTGAAAATGGCCCAGCTTGCTTTCTTCTAAACTTTACTCTACAATCCCAGAAGCACTCAATAAAGGTCCAAAGTAGTAAGAATGACAAAGCATATTTGGAAACCAGGAATCATGTAAAAGGGAGATTTAGAATTAAATGAAATCAGTAACTCAAATGTAATCAGACCCAAATTTCTTACAAATTTTTCAATCGAATCTCATTGACATCTACATTCAAATCTTCAAGCATAGGGCTTTAACAAAGATACAAAAAAACCCAATTTTTTTTTATAAAAAAAAACATACAAGGGAAAGGGAAAAAGGCAGAGATAATCAACAGAGAACCAAACATTTGTGTGTGTGTACCTATCTATCAATGAGAAGAGAGTACAGAGAGAGATACCCAGATGGAATAGGATCAAACCCTGAAGAATAAAGAAATAATAGAAGCAAATAGGAGAAAGAGAAAAGAGCTCACTTTCACCAGAAGAAGCAGTAAAGACTGATAAAAGAAGAAGAAGAAGCAGCAATAGACCCATTGATTTTTAGACTTTCTTATTAGCTCCAAACCTTCAATCTTCCAAAACCATAGAAACCCATTGATGTGAAATCTCAAAGAAACGAAGAAATGAATCTGTGAAGATCGGCGGTGGATCTGTGAAGATCGGCGGAAGAAGAGGAGGCGGCAGCGTGAAAAGATCGGCGGTACTCACGATGACGATGGCGATGGCGGAGGAGGAAGAGGTGCTCCGGGCGATGGCGATGGCGATGGCGATGGCGATGGCGATGGCGATGGCGATGGCGATGGCGATGGCGATGGCGATGGCGATGGCGATGGCGATGGCGATGGCGATGGCGATGGCGATGGCGATGGCGATGGCGATGGCGATGGCGATGGCGATGGCGATGGCGATGGCGATGGCGATGGCGATGGCGATGGCGATGGCGATGGCGATGGCGATGGCGATGGCGATGGCGATGGCGATGGCGATGGCGATGGCGATGGCGATGGCGATGGCGATGGCGATGGCGATGGCGATGGCGATGGCGATGGCGATGGCGATGGCGATGGCGATGGCGATGGCGATGGCGATGGCGATGGCGATGGCGATGGCGATGGCGATGGCGATGGCGATGGCGATGGCGATGGCGATGGCGATGGCGATGGCGATGGCGATGGCGATGGCGATGGCGATGGCGATGGCGATGGCGATGGCGATGGCGATGGCGATGGCGATGGCGATGGCGATGGCGATGGCGATGGCGATGGCGATGGCGATGGCGATGGCGATGGCGATGGCGATGGCGATGGCGATGGCGATGGCGATGGCGATGGCGATGGCGATGGCGATGGCGATGGCGATGGCGATGGCGATGGCGATGGCGATGGCGATGGCGATGGCGATGGCGATGGCGATGGCGATGGCGATGGCGATGGCGATGGCGATGGCGATGGCGATGGCGAAGGAGGAGGAGGGGCACCGGTTTTCGTCGAAGGCTAAGAAGTGCGGCAGTGAGAGAGGGTGGGGAGAGGAGTAACGTAGACGGGGAGGGAGAGGGACGCCGAAAATAGAGAGAGAGAGAGAGAGAGAGAGAGAGAGAGGCGCAGATTATATTAGGGTTTGGTTTGGTACAAAATATATATATATATATATATATACCATTTTATACAATTGACGACTAAAATACCTAATGGTCGCCAATTACTGATATTACACCATTAGCGACTAAAAACTTTAGTCGCCAATTACTTTTATAAATCCCTCAAATTTAAATTAGAAATGCCTCCCTCCAATTTTTTATTTTTTGGCAACTAAACTAATTTTTGGTCGCTGAAAATATGTTTTGGCGACTAAACTTTTGGTCACCAAAGATACATATATTTTTTTAATTTTACATTTGGCGACAAAATATTTTAGTAGCCAATACGTAATATACGACGACTAAACTAATTTTTGGTCGCTGAAAATATGTTTTGGCGACTAAACTTTTGGTCGCCAAAAGATAAAAAATAAATTTTTAATTTTACATTTGGCGACTAAATATTTTAGTAGCCAAAACTCAATATACGGCGACTAAAATTTTTTTTTGTCGCCAATTCTAGTATTTTTAGCGACTAACAATAATCAATATATCCCGACTAAAACAATTTAGTAGCTAAATTTTATACTTTTGGCGACCAAAAAAAAGTTTTAGTCGCTAATTCCAAAACTTTTGGCGACTAAATTTGTTTTAGTCGCCAATTTTAGTCGCCGAAGGTGTATTTTGTTATAGTGAGTCTCAAAAATCATCAAATAGTTCAAAAATTTTCAATAAATCAGCATAAATATTTTCATAAAATTTTTAAGAGTAAATTGCACTCACGTCCCTTCAAATTTTAAGAAAATATAGTTAATCTTACACTTTTGACATAATTACACTAACTTCCATTAAAATTTTAATTCACATAGTAGTTAAATATTTTTTCATCAGTTATTATTGACAAAAAAAATGATATTCTTATCAATTTTTAACTAAAATGTATATTTGTCTTTATTTGGGAAGTTGGTAAAAAGCTGATTTTTTGACTTTTTTAGTCTATTTTGTCTTTTTGTAGGTAAAAAATGTGAGAGGTGATGTGACCAAAAATAGGTAAAAAGCTAAAAGCTGATTTTTTTTTTTTTGGCTTCCCAAAATACACTAAAAAAGATATTAATACAATTATATAAAAAAAATGAGACTAATTATATGTTTTTCAAATATCAAATAAGTGTAGTCTACCCAATTTTTAATGATAAATTTGACCCGATATTATTGCGTCTCGTATCAACAATAAACGGGAGTTGAGACTTACCTAACAAGTCATGCTTTAAATTAATAGGCTAACACAATCCAACTCGCTAACCCTGTGATTTTCAACTTATACTGATTCTCACAATAAACTTATCATTTTTCCAATGATTCTCAATGATAAAATGTATGATTTTCAGGACTAATATGTCTATAAAAGTCTAACTGAAAACCAATTGAGTAAATTCAAAATTAATAGGATCAATTAGCAATTTTTATAATAAAAAAATAACAAGATTACAAGGCTAATTCTATTTACACAACAAAAAAGAGCTCATTATACTCCAATTTTTCAAAAAATATATATATATATATATATTTCACTTTTATCCCTTTTTAAAATTACCAAAAAAACCTTAAAAATCCTAGTCCAAACCCCCTTCTCCCTTAACCATCATCCCTTGCTGCTCCATCTCCTCCCCTGTCACCTCTTGCAATCACCCTTTCCTTCAACGGTGATTCACACTGTCGCCCTTGCCACCTCTTCTCTCCTCTTATCTCCTCTTCGATCGCTTGTAGCTATCACCTCGTACACCATGGTGACTCAGCCATGCTCCTCACTCTCCTTCTGTTGCGCTTCTCAGCCTCGCATCCTTCCAACATCGCAAAAGCGTGCGATATAATGACAAAGACAGATTTGGAAAGAAGAATAAGAAGAAGAACAGAAAGATGAGGAAGTGGAGAGGAGGGTTACGCTTATTGGATGTGGTGGAGAGGATGGTTGTTGGTGGGCGAGGTTGGGAGTTGGTGTAGACGCACCATCGCGGGCCCCATGCTACAGTTCGGACTCGATTTGTGTCGGTTCTTAATCTGGTCTCACAATGTGCAATGTGAGAATGATAAATCACCAAAGAGTCCAAATCCGGCAAATCGTTTTGAGAAAAACAGATTTTTGTAAAGAAGTGCCAAACATGGACTGCTTTGCCAGATACAGAGTCGCCACCTAAATATTTTATTTTGGGAAATTTAGGAAACCCTGACTCGTTTGCCTAAGGCCACGTGTCCGTCATCACCAAAGTTGCCTCGGCTCGGGAACTTGGGTACGATTGGGGAAGGTCAGCTATGAGCACCCGCTCTCGCCCGATGCGAAGATCGGCCTCTACTAACCATGATATCTAGTTTTGAAAACATTATGTGCTTTTATTCCTGTTATTAGCCTAGAATTTACTATGTGATGCGCACAACACAAAAGTATAGACTAGATCGCCTAATTTGAAGCAAAGCATTGCATATCTGCTCGTTTGAAAGACAGTTTGAAATTTGCTACTCGCAAGTAGGCTAAAACACGAATTTCAACGAGTTGTTCCAACTCAAACAATCCAACCTTCACCCACAGGCATTCAGGCAGTTTATATCACATAAGCACATAGCCACATGGTAAGCATGTTGTCATGTTAACATTCACACTCATGCGAGATGCTAAAGCATAAATACTTACATCGTACTCCGTGCCAAAACAGTGAACCAGTTAATAATCATGCATGATCCTAGTTCATGTTAAGTGGCTAATGCATCGCATACAAAAATGTCATTAGAATAGGCTCGGCTAATCTAAGGATGACATGTGAAATGCAACAATTCAATGCACGTATTCAACTTTGGAATTTGAAATACTATGCAGTTAGCATGATGTGCTGAGCCCGGTGCATGCAAGACTAATGAATGATGCACGCATGCATAGCATAAGGTATGCTAAATTAAACGTGCCCTAATACTAACCATCCAAGCAGGTAAGCAAAAGGGAGAAAGAAGTGGGGGTTGGAAGACATGCACACACGCACCCACACTTATTACAAATTCGCCCTCGCTCGGAGGGACCGAAAGAATATACAAATTAATTAACCTACAAGCTAATTAATTATTACAGACAACTAATTAGTTAAGCAAATTAACTAAACTAATTAAGCAGTAAAAGCAGCCTCAGGGAGAGGGCCCAATGCATGCGCGCTCGGTTCACTCGGAAATCCGCTACCATGCACAAGCTGCCTCTGTTTTCCCTGCTCTACTCCTCTGAAAATTGTACAAATCCCAAGGTGCACTATTTGGACACTGTAGAACACCACCGGCCAAGGGGAATCATCACCAGCCAGAGGGAAGTGGTCATCGACCATCCATGGAGCTATCGGCTATACATAAACGGTCGATCGGCACTTGGTGTAGTCGACCGGCCAAAGCTTCCTGCAGAAACTTGTTTTGACAGCAGCAGAGGGCAAAACATGGCATGGCAATGCATTTCAAGCAATGTTTGCACCAACCACACTCCTTATCATATTCATGACTCAAAGGAGCATGGTACTCGGTTCTCGGGCCATCAATCGCGTATTTCAATGCGTGATGGTCCAAGAAACCAAGTGTGCCATTTCAATGTCAAATGAAATACACTTAAACAAACAAATGGCCCAACCTCTATCACTTGATCAAGAGGCAAGGCATGCATGCCAATGCAATGCAACCTAGGCATGTGAACTAGGCATGCAATATGAACATGAAGACGAGTATGCTAGGCATACAACCTAAGATAGCAAGCATGCAAGCATGTAATAACTATGCTAATGATCAACATGCAAGATGTAATCTAATCATGGCAAGTGTGTAAGGCATGCAACATGTTATGCAACCTAGTCAAGGAAATGCGTGCCAAATGCAAGTGTCACTTAAACATGCAACAACAACACATGGTAAGTCAAGTATGTAATCAACACACAAGGTGAGCATGCCATAACATGCAAAGGAGGGACTTACACTAATTTGGACAGCTCTCTGTTAGGCCCAAAACAGTGGCCAAATGCTATGGAAATGAGAGGCAAAACATACACAAGCATGTACATGTTAAGGCCTAAACACTTAAGCATCAAGAAGCGTCTTTTAAGCACACTTAAAAGGGAATAACCATAGACATATGGCATACATAATAAGCTTTGAGAACACGTAGGAAATGATGCCAAATCAACCTACTAATGCAAGCTAGGCATGCAACCAAGCCCAAGGACCTAAAACATGATCATATGACGCATGAAGAAAATGACCAAAATGAACCAAAACAGTCCTAAATCATGCAAAAGTAAGCCCCAAGAACCACTTAGATGGCATCTAAATGACCTAATCCTAGAGGCATACACAATAGCACAAACATGATGCATGAAAGACCAACCTCTTAACACATTAAAGGGGTGTCAAATGTAAGCATTCAAGCATACCATGAGGACTGAAATGACATGGCACATGGTTCCAAACCACTGAAACAAAGCAAGTAAAGCATGCTCCACACTCACACACCCAAGGCTAACAAGCCAAAATGCAAGGTGGCTATACTAAGCATGTCATGGTCGACCAAAACAACCAAAAACAGAACTTAAGCATGCCAAAACAAGCACAAAAGTTTCACAAAGCTAGGCCAAAACAAGTAAGCATAATAGGCTAAATCCTAGGCACATGTTAAGGCAAATCATGGCATTACAAGACATGTATGCAAGCTAAGCATGGTGTGTCTAAACCAAGTAAAAACAGAGATAAAAGATGGCAAAATACTACCAAATACCTACTGAAACATGGCCAACATGATTTCAAAGATGGTGCTCACACATGAGGCTTAAATGGCACATATTGAAGACAACAAGGAGAGGAGGTGGCCCTCTCCTTCTTGGGACCCTAAACCACCATCCTCACCACTGAAATCCCTCAAGATTTCAGTGGTGAGGAGGCCCAAACAATGTGGTCCCGGAGCTCACCAAAATGGCACAAAAATGGAGCCTAACAAGCCTTAAGAGGGGTGAAACAACCCCAAACAACAAAACACCCTTAACCAACTATTTTAAGCAAGTAAAAATAAGACTTTTATATGTTATATACTAAGCTCAAAAACAGTTGCAAGGTTGGTTAAAAAGCTATGCAAAAATGGGGAATAAAAGGAGTAAGTTCTTACCCTTGTTGACCCTCTTCACAAATGATGGTCCAGCTGCCTCCTTAGGTCCAAAACCAGCCAAGAACACCAAGAACAGCTCCCTAGCACCTCAGTATCTAAGGTAAGGTGTAATGGTGGGTGTTTGTGTGCAATAGTAAGACCAAACACACACTTATACACAAAAGAGAGAGAGAGATATAGAGATGGGGGATATGCAAACCCTAACCCTAATATCAAAGCTCCTCTGGAAATTTTTTGTAACCCTCATGGAGGGAGAAGAGGCTCCCTCTTATAGAAGCTCCCTCTTGCAAAGCTTCCAAAGTAAGCTAGTCAAGAGGGAAATCCCTCCATACACGTGTATGGAGGGGGTGAAAGTTTATGCCAACTAGCACAGCTGGCATAAAAATATCTGCAAAAGCAGATGCACAGTGATCGGCCAGCCAAAAATGCCAAATTGGTCAAATACATGGTTGACCGGCCATCAAGAGTGCCGACCGGCCAAAGATATGGTCGATGGCAACAAAACACTGGCCAGAGGCCTCAAGCCATGGCCAGTGATGTGTGGGGATGGCCCACAAGCCACTCCCTGTCCCTCCAAGGCAAAACACAAGTGTTTGGTGCAAAACCAAACATAAAACAATCGAGTCGAGAGATCCTGAGGCAAGGCGCGTGGCCGAGACCTCCGGGAACTCAAGACGAACACAAACATGGATGATCACCGAGTGTTCAAACGGTGACGTCCAAATCTTGAGGACGGTCAAAAATGGGGTGTCTACAGTTGCCTTTCTTTAACAGAACTCAAAAGTCATAAGAATGACGGGAGTTAGTGTCAAAGCCTAGAGACGACCCATTTTTGACAAGGCCGAAGACTTAGACAAGGCATGCAAGACAATAAAGATATGCACCCGAAGGCGAGGGCAAAATGCAACTGACAATGCAAGAAGCCGAGCATAACTTATGATCATGCAAAGAAAGCTGTAACGAAGCATAACATGCGATAGTTTTAAGCAATCAAACACAAATCCAACTACATTATAATGCAGAAAGGATGTAAGAGAATTATGTAATTCTCGATACGTCTCACTCGGAGAATACAATACCTGTCCGGTTCGTCTGGTTGTGCCAGCCTCAAATGAACCGTACATACAATATCGTGCCTGAAAGAGAAAGAAAACTCAACAGGTGCAATATTGTTAGCAACATGCATGATAATGCAATCGAAAGCTGCGTTGACCACGCAATGCACTAACAAGTGCGAATGAGGTGCGCAAGATAGCGCGATTGAAATGTATGCAAAATGCAATGAGGTGCACAAAACAGTGCGATGCGCAAAATAGCGCGATTGAAATACACGCGGAATGCAATGGGGTCCACAAAACAGTGCGATGATGTGCAAATGATATACAAAATTACAAAACAATGTAAAATTAATGCAAATGATATGCAAAATTACAAAACAAAGTAAAAATCAATGCAAATGATATGCAATTGAATCATGATCAAATCATGAACAGTTCAAAACCACACAAATGGCATAGACATGATGGAGATGCAAAGTCCGTCTACCATAGAAAAGGTGCCGCAACCCTCAAACCACAATATTAGCACTGGAATAGGCGCGTACACATGCAGAACTATGAGTGATGTAGATGGACACAAGAACAAGTAATTGGGTGAAATGACATAAGTGGGGAAATGACCCGCTAACGAAAGCACAATGATCCTAATGCTGGATGCAAAAATTATACTACAATGTAATATATACAATGGATATGGCGTGCGAGCCAAACCAAATCTTGCCTAAGAAAAGCATGTACACATACAAGCCGTGTCTAACACAGAAAAGGTGCCGCAACCCTCAAACCACAATATCAGCAGTGGAATAGGTGCGTACACATGCAGAACTGTGCTTCAACGCGAAAAGGATGGGCACATACCAGACCAAGCTCAACATGGAAAGGCGCAAGCCATAGATGGATGTGATGCAGTAGATGCATGCAAGCTACAATGCAATATATATATATATATACAATATGCACTGGATGGACGTAAATGCAATATTCACGGTAAGATGAATGACATATGCACTATATATGAGGGAATGCATGACATATGCGCTATTTACAGTGAATGCATGACATATGCACTATTTACAATGAAATACATGACATATGCATGTTTGTTTTTGTTTTGTTTTGATTTTTTCGAAATGCATGAAAAGTGTATGATAATACATGATAATGCATTTTTTGTTTTTGTTTTTTTGTTTTTTTTTTAAATGCATGACAATACAAATAAACGGGAAAATGCATGACAGTGCATGTTTTTTTTTTTGTTTTGTTTTCTTTTGAAATGCATGACAATGCGGATGATGCATGTGTTTTTTTGTTTTTTTTTTGTTTTTGCCTTTTTTCTCTTCTTTTTTTTTCATTTTGGAATGCATGGTAATGCAAATGATGCATGTTGTTGCGAATGTGTGACACCGCACGTTTTTTGATGTGCACGACAATGCACATGATCTCGAATACGTGACCACGCACGTCGCTTGAAATGCATGACAATGCATGTTAACTCGAATGCGCGACAATGCGCGTTGCTCGAGATACATGACAATGCAATCTTAAGAAAAAATTTGCCAGGAGTCGTTCGGGCACGACGAACGCCCAGTCGAGCGTATTTAAGGTCTCGCTAGACCGCCATAGGTGCATGACAATGCAAGTCGGCGTGCGCATGACAATGCGAGTGGAATGATGTGTAACCAACCCGAGTTTACGACAAAGCGTTGTAACGTATGCATGTGGGACGACTTTCGAATCTCTCAGGAGACAAAAGGATACAAAAAGGATACGCCGCGCATGTATTCGAGTGCTACGCACAGAAGACACGGTCTGAGGTCAAAATGGAGACCGATTGAGCTTCGGAAATGCACTTTCTTGCACTGTCTTGAGCAATGAGGGCCCCAAACCACATATCTGACCCAAACAAGGGTGTAAGAGGCTCACCGGCCATTGGAGGAGATTTCCGGCTGTCCATCGGCCATCAAAAAGTTCCATCGGCCAAATATTTGGCCGACCGGCCAATAGTTTGGTCGACCGGCCAACAGTGTGGCCGACCGGCCAAACATGCCTGAATCGAGGCAGTTTGGTCCTTTGGCCACGGGTCTTTAAATATAGGGCTTCTAGCCCTATATTTCTCACTTGCCTTAGGTCGAAAACTCCTCCTCTCTCTCTCTAGATCATTTTTCTTCCTTTATTCCTCCGTTTTCCTTGATTTTAGAGCCCGTTTCGTCGTCCGATTCGCGAATACCTTCGCGTTTCGAACGTTTTGAACTGAACGAAACTTCATTTCGGTGTATTTTTCTTGATTTTCACCTCTTGGGGTTTGTTTCCCCCGAGTTCTTCTTGATCTTCGTGCCTTTTCCACATTCTGACTTTTCCGGCCATTTTCTGCCCTCTTGGGGTTGACTTTCTGTTGACTTTTCGCATTCTAGCCCGGTTTCCACATTCCCGGCCATTTTCATACCACTCTTGGCATGGCAGACGATCTTCCATGGGGCGGGACTCCCTCGGAGCATGAGATGGATCTCGAGGCCGAGCTCTTGCCCTTGAGCGTCCGACCGTTTGACCCGGCGACCTACCGGCCGGCGATTCATGAGCTGCCTCCTGACGGTCTTCGCCAGTTCAGGAGTTTTGACAGGAGGGTGCCAGCGGAGCTGCTTCTGGGTGAGCCTGAGACACACTTTTCACACGGCGCTTCCGAGGTATATTTTTTCCCATTTCATTTTTTGCAAAGTAGAATACCTAACTGCCATAGTCGATTCTGCCTTTAACTGTTTGACCCGGATACACCGGTATACCATATGATAAAGTTGACTGTGAACACACATGTACTGATATCTGTTTGAATTGGAACATGCGCATACACACTGCACTTGCCCTGAACCACTTAAACAACCTGACGCATCATATGCTGTACTTCACTACGAGCACACCGACACCCGATGTTTGTTTGAATCTGAACACGTGCACACACGCTGTATCTGTGCTGAACCACTCAAACACACTGACACATCATATGCTGTAGTTCACTACGAGCACACCGGCACCCGATGTCTATTTGAAGCTGAACACGTGCACATACGCTGTACTGTTACCAATTCTGAATGTTCTTCAAAACTGTATTTTGAATTGCTTCGCAACCGTTGTTTTTGAATACATGGGGATTCCCATACCTGTCGGGGGTATGGGAATGTCGCCGCCAGAGGATGGTACATGGAGCTGCCAGATGCAGTCCGTCATATTGTAGACTAGGCCA
The DNA here is from genome assembly GCF_004153795.1 of Camellia sinensis. NCBI lineage: Eukaryota > Viridiplantae > Streptophyta > Magnoliopsida > Ericales > Theaceae > Camellia > Camellia sinensis. The sequence continues at coordinate 1,308,956 of NW_021024715.1, read as the reverse complement.
GATTCGGCGCCTTTTGCAGAGGACTATCCAGACTTACCGCGAGCAGGCCGCTCCTTATCACTCTGGTGGAGAGGTGGTGGGACACCACCAACTCCTTCCACTTCTCCGCCATAGGAGACATGACGATGACTCCCTATGACTTCTCGATGCTCACAGGCATCGGGGTAGGGGTTGATCCGATCCCTTTCGACACTGATATGGATGAGTGGAGGCCGCTCAAATATACTTGCTCGGCACCCTACCGCCTCTTGCTCGGGCAGGGTTCGTTCAATACTCATGGTTCAAGGACCACTTCCGGATTCAGCCGGCTCTAGCAGAGGAGCCGCCGATGACTCATGAGGAGGTGGACCAATACGCGCGCGGCTTCCTCATGTTTCTGTTGGGAACTACTATTTTCGCCGATCGGGCGAACACCGTGCACCTCTTTCTGCTCAGTGCTTTAGTGGACATCACCAGGATCTTGCGCTATGACTGGGGTGGCACTGCCTTGGCCACTCTATATGGATACATGAGCTCATTCTCCCGATGCAGCGGGCGGTTGCTCGGAGGCTACTGGCGAGCTTGGGAGGTACATCTTCTTCCTTTATTACATTTCTGCTTTACATTTCCTATACTCCGTTCATTGCACATACTGCGGTCCGCTGCATGCTGACTGTATACTGCACACACGACACACATATACTCTGCTTTACACTGATTGTACACTGCACACACTGTACACTCTGCACAATACACTACACAACAGGCGGTTCTACCATTTCTGCTTTATTCTATATTCTGCTTTATCTGATAAGCATACTGATATTTGCTCTGTAGTTGTGGGTCTACGCCTACTTTCCGAGGCTTGCGCCAGTGCCTGACGTGGAGACCCCTCTCGGCGTTCCATTCTCCCGACGCTTCAATGTGAGATGTATGCGGAGACCCCAGGAGACGTTCATATTCTTCCGCCGCTATTTCGACACCATCACCCCCGCGGAGGTATGTTCAACTTTAGAGTTTATTTCAAGCTTCGCTTTGCACTGTATTTTCAATAACAGTAGATAACAAACTGTATTTCATTTTCAGATCACCTGACAGCCTTGAGCTCCATTGCCAGCCGTGGTGAGAGATCGGTTTGCTGGTGTTGAGAAGAATGCTCGGTTCAGGATCCTGGGGGAGGGCCCGGTCTGTCAGGCTTGGTACCTAGGTGAGTGCTTCCTGCGCCAGACCTTAGGTTTACCGGAGCAGATAGTTCTGGGTCCGCCTCCTACACACATGAGGGAGACAGAGAGGTTCACTCCCGAGCAGATGGCTGACTATACGATTGGCTGGGACGCTGAGGGCTTAAGGGGCAAGGGTAACTACGCAGAGTACGTCCGGACCTACGTCATGCGACCTCTGAGCGGTGGCCGTCGAGCTGAGAGAGAGAGGCCCATGGCACCGGCTGCTAGGGCAGGAGCAAGGGTAGGGACATCGAGGACAGCTCGAGTCCGTGGCAGAAGTGGAGCTTGGAGATGACGGGGGGCTAGTTGGCCAGCACTGTCCACGACGATGACATGCCGATGACAGGGTGGGGAGACTTACCAGCTCCCTATCGCTCCCTGTAGACACCCAATTTTTGACCGTCCTTGGGACTTGGTTGTGCTTGTAGGTACACCCAACAACTAGTTTGATTGCTCGCTGAGTACTCGACTGTCGCGGTGAAACGTCACCGGTTCGAGCTTCCCGGACCCTGTATCCTTTCTGTCCCATTTGTGGACCTTAACTACGTCCTTTCAGAGTGGACCCTGTGGTGCACTGCTGACCATGGCCTTGACCCTGCCGGCCACTGGTGAAGCCCTGCCGGCCATCAGTGAGCCACTGCCGGCCATTGCTGATGGCCGGCACCCCCCTATCTCAACTGGTTTTCCTCCAGATCTTTTGAGCCAGTTGGATTTTTGTTTACTCCCCTCCATACACGTGTATGGAGGGATGAAGCCCTTGCAAAGCTTCTAAAAGAAGCTTTAGCTTTGCTTTGCTCTATATAAGGAAGAGGCTTCTCCCTTATACCAGGTTCTGGTTTTTTTTGAAGGAGCAAAACCTCTCTTTCTCTCTATATTGCTTGAGTTTTGTGCTTAGAAATTGGATTTCCTTGCACTTTTACACCACAACCCTTAGCACAACACCTCCACCATCCATTCCAGCACCTTGGAGGCCATTTGCAAAGGTAGAAAGCTCAGAATTTTGGACCAAAAGCTGCTGGGAACCTGCTCTTCAAGGGTGAGTCCCTATTTCCCCTTTTCTTGCTTTATTTTGCATGATATATTAGCTCCTTTTATTTACATTTTTGGGCTTTGACATGAGCAGAAAATAGTCTTATTTTGAGCTCATCTTCATGTTTGATCCAGGACTTTTCTCTGTTTGAGGTCTTCTACTCACCCTTTGTGCTTTATCTCTCTTTTAGGGCTTATTTTGTATGATTTATTAGCCTTGTTTGTGAGCATTTTTGGGCTTCGGACCAAACTGTAAAGTATATTATTTTGAGACTCTCTTCAACTTTTTTGAAGGGATCTTTGCTGTTTGAGGCCATCTACTACCCCTTGCCCTATATCCCTCCTTGTAGGCCTTTCTTTGCATCATATCCTAGACTTACTTGTAAGCATATTCGAGATTTTATATAAACTGTAAAGTGTCATATTTTGAGCTCCTCTTCAACTTTTTTTAAGGAAACTTTGCTGATTGAAGTCATTTACTTCCTTGTTTGTTCAATCTCTCTTTTAGGGCTTTTTTTGCATGATATATTAGCCTTATTTTTGAGCCTTTTTGGACCTCGACCTAAAATGAAAAAAGTATTTTTTTGACATCGTCTTCAAGTTTGATTAAGGGCTCTTTACTGTTTGGGGTCATATTCCCCTATGCATGCTTCATCTCTTCATGATTAGGGCCATGCATTAGAGCACTTGCATTGGCCATGGTTTGGCCTCTCAGCCACTGAAATCTAGTGGATTTTCAGTGGCTTAGACATTGTTTTGAGAGCCAAAATCAGAGGGGGGGTGACCCCCTCTCTCCTTGTCTTGTTTGTTGGCCCTTTTGGCCTTACAAAGGAGCTCCACTTTGCATGTGTTGAAGCCATGTTTCAAGCCCTATTTGGTGAGTTTTAAGGTCTGCATGAACTCTATCCAGAGCCCATTTTTCCATATAAAGTGTCTATTATGCATGTGTAGAGCAATCCTATTCAAGGCCTTTCAAAGGGGCTTTCACTTGCATGCTTCCTAGACTAATTTCAGGACCTTTTTGGTGGGTTTTAGGACCCTCATAAGCTTTTTCTAGAGGTGGTTTTGCCATTTTGTGTGTCCATCATACATGTGTAAGTTAGTACTCTCCTTCTGTAACCAAGTGTTGACTTGGAAAGTTGTAAGCCTATAGGGCATTTACTTTTGTTGTCAACATGTAATACCTTTTGTAAGAATACTCTGATGAATGGAAAAA
>NW_021024715.1:1239569-1299763 GCF_004153795.1 Camellia sinensis | reverse complement strand
AGCGTTGGTTACATTTCTTTATGTTATTTGTACCAGTAACCGGTTTATGGATGAGTGCTCTTGGAGTAGTCGGTTTAGCCCTGAACCTGCGTGCCTATGACTTCGTTTCTCAGGAAATTCGCGCAGCGGAAGATCCTGAATTTGAGACTTTCTACACCAAAAATATTCTCTTAAACGAAGGTATTCGTGCTTGGATGGCGGCTCTGGGAGAATGAAATCTCTTTGGGAGATTTCTAGACTACTAATAACTAACCTTGTAACCTTTGTTATTTACTTGAATATCATGTTCCTTTCCCCTATTATTGTCATTGTTATTGTGTTTTAGATTGGGAAAAATGGATGGGGTGTGTGTGCGTTTACTGGGCATTCAAAGCTCATGGCATATCATGCCAGGTACCAAAGAGGATCTTGCAGCAGAAAACGATGAACCAGACACTTTCGAATACTTTTGGTTGTTCTAGAGAAGCTAAAATGTTTTTTTGTTATTTTGTAAAGTCCATCTGAAATTTTATTTTTGGATGTAATATTGACGGAACTAATTTTTGTAACTAAGGATATTTTGTATCTATTCTCTTATTATTATATGACTCTCATTTTAAAAACCAATATAGTTCCTGACATTACTTATGAGACCTTGCATCAATGCCTTTTAAAATATGTCAAAAGGGTAACGTGCTACCTAAGAAAGCTGGACTTAGAAGGGAGGCTAATTTGACACCTCCAGCGATCTGGGATCTTACTTGGTCATTGACCATAGGACTCATTAGTGACTTTCCCTTGACTACAACCCTTAGTGTAGATTTTGGGGTGTCACACGCGGTAGGGCTAACCGCGGCCGCGAATGGGGGAATCACACCTGCGACCTGATGTTCGCGCCTGCAACCTGTTTTCTTTATAAGCAGGTGTTGTGTCCGAAAACATATGTTTTCAGCCTTCTCTCTCTCTCTCTCTCTCTCTCTCTCTCTATTGTTTCGCCATTTTTGGGTTCTTTGAGCTTCAAATCTTGATTTCATCTCTTTTTAATCATCTCTCACTCTTAGTGCCTTAGACTTTAGTGTAGAAGAGGTAGAGGGCTTTATTTTAATATGGTCAGATCGTGTTTTCGTCGTTGTTGATTTTGGGGCTTTTAGGCTTCTCTCATCTCTTCTGGAATTGAGGTAAGGATTTCCTTATCGATGTGCATGCGTCTTAGCTTCATTATTTGCTATTTTTGATAGTTAAGGGTTTGTGAAAAGTTAGCTTTTGGTTATAAATGCATTAATTTGGGGAAAAGAGCTTTGTTTTCAGTTGTGGTTTAAAATTGATAAGCTAGTAGTCATTTTGTAATGAGATTTCGTAGAAAATTGTGTTTTGAAAAGAAATCCCCAAAGTTTGACAAAACTAGGATGGTCGATGTTTTGGAAAGTGGTATGGAATTGGGTTTGTTGTGGGGTTTTTGAGAAAAGAAGTTTGGTTGTTAAACGTTTTTGGGCTTTGGAAATCACTGAGTATGGATTACTCTTTTCGGGAAAAAAAAGGGTAATTGTTAAAAAGAATTAATTGGATGTTTTGGGGAAATTGTATATTTTCAGTTGAGATTCACAAGACTCGTAAGGAGTGTGCATGTGTTTTCGGGAATCGTGGAGATTTCGTATAAATCATTGGGATTCCAGTTTTGATAACATTTTGGATATTGTTGTTATTATTGTTATCTTTTAATAATGGCATTAGAGATAATTGTTTTGGCAACCAGTGGAGGATTGTGTTGATTGCTGTAGAAATTGCATGTAAATTAGGGACTGGAAATGTTTACAAATCATGCATCGCATTGAGCATATCATGGATTTGTAAATTGGAGATTTTATGTTTGGAAAACGTATTGTTGTTTTGAAACACACGTATTGTGTTATTGGAAAGGGCAAATAAAATGATGCAACTATAAGGGGGTGTGGGAATTAATTTGGCCTATGTGTCCTTGATGTAAGATCAGAAACTCGCACGGTAGGTGCCGATTACATCTAGATAATCCCAGAGAAATGGCATAGATAACTGTATAGCTTTTTATTATGATCACTAGCCCTGGAGATTTATTCGTTTTATTTACTAATTTTATCGTTTTGCAAAAACATACTGGGGAAAATGTTTTGGAAATTAAGCATCGCATTGTTTCAAAGAAAAAAAATCCATGTTTTACCATGGCATCTCATATGCATACACCTTATGACATTGTTAAGCATCATACATGTTATTAAGTTTATTTCTACGAGGCTTTATGCTCACCTTATGAGGGAAATCATTTTCAGGTGGACTGGGTGTGTCTCCACCAAGGCGATATCTTGGGAGTATCTTGGAGCTTAAGGCTTGTATTTATTGTTTTCTTTGTTTATTTTGTTGTAATTTAAGCCACGAGTTTTTTTGTATTGAGTTATGATTCATTTGTTGTAATCGGACAAGACCTTGGAAATTTGTAACCTTCAAGGCATTAACTTGTATGAAACATATCTTATTTCATGTTAATCATGTCTCGAAATCCCTATTGTAAAATGGAAAGATAAATAAATGCATGTTAATGGTAAGCTTCCACAATTTTTATTGATAATATAATGGTGTTGAGTGTCTATTTATTTTGGGGCATTACATGTACCCTTTGATTTGAGATTTTTTTTTATTTTTATTTTTTATTTTTTTGTCAGTGGGACAATTTTATATGGTTGCTTCAACATGATATTTATTGGCTAAAGTAGTGAAACCATACCTTGTTTGATTGTATCTTATTTTTTGAAAATTAATTTTTTTTCATGTATTTTTTTTTTATTTTCGCTGAATTGTTTTAATATTTTAAACGAATTTTTTAGGTTTGTAAATACAGTTGATATAAATATACTTAAAAAGTATAATATTTAAGAAAAAAAATCTTTAAAAAATTCGCCAAATACCAAAAATAAAAAAAAAATACAAAAAATTAGTATATTTTTGTATTTATTTTTAAATATTTTTTTACAAATATTTTATTTTTTAAGTACATTTAGGTGAGGTGCATCTAAAAAGTAAAAAACTTCTCTTACAATATTAAAAAAATTAACCAAGAACAAATAATACGAAAAATAAAAGAACTCAATGCTTGAAAATTTAAGTCCAAAAATTAGAACCAACTGAGTTTTTGAGAAATAACTTGATAGTGTCAACTGATAAATGATATGGAATAATACTTTAAGGTTATAAAATAATCACTCTTTGATTTGTCCTTGTGTCAGTTTTAGCTAATCAACTTGTAAAGAATAAATTATTGGGAGTGATTAGGTGATGGTCTTGGAATATAAGTCTATATCATTTATCATTTGACATTTGTTAATTTATTCTTCAAAACCTAACAAAAAAAATATTAAAACTTCTTGTTTTAACTAATCAATACCAAGTTAGAGCACCACATGATATGCCCAACAACAAAAAATAATTTCGAGTATTCCTATTTATTCCTACCTTTTACCCCCTTGTGAGGCCCCTAACCTTTTGTAATTTCTTTTTAAGACCCTTACTTTTGAATTATTTCCATAAAGACCCTTAACTCCTTACTTGATTTAAATTTTAACTCTAGCGTCAAAAAGCGTGCGCCAATAAAAAATTCTCAAACCCTAATCGAACCCAGGAACTTAGGGATTATTTCCAAAGCTCTAATAATAATTAATTAATGCCCTAATTATAGATTTACCGTTCAAAACATTGGGTTCCCGATTCTCATTACAATTCGCCGTTTAATTAGAAACGAAGAAACTTTAACTAAATTGAATTCCCAAATCCTAATTCAATTAAATAATACACTTAAATTGGCCCCAAGTTAGTACCATTATATATATATATATGCACATTTTCTTAACAAATAATTAGTACACAAAATACCTACATACATACATACATATATATATATATATATATGAATTTATACACTAAAATGGATTGAAAGATTCCCTCAAATCACAAGCACATAGCCGGCAAATTCTAGGATACTATATTTGGTATACTTTTGCAAACATCAAAGCATGATTTATGAAAAATTTTTGATTAATGGACAAGTTTTTGACTAATGGTACAAATTGGGGCAAAATGCTTTGGATAATGGAAAAGTTTTTGAAAAATGATACAAATTGAAACAAATTGCTTAAATCATGGAAAAGCTTTTGACATTGGTAGAGTTGTAAATATTCAAATTGAAGCAAGGGCATTTTAGACAATTCGCACCATATTTTTTTCCTATAAAAACACCACAACCCTTCACGTTTTACACATCTTATACACTCACACACACATTCGGCTGAAAGAGAGAGTGGAGAGGAAGAGAGTGAGCCTTGGTGGTGGAGAAGGAAAAAGAGAGAAAATTTTGTGCAACTCTTCACAAAGTTTCAAGTAAGCCATAACACAATCCATTCTTTTATTTTCTCTTCTAAATACATGGAATTAGATGTTTAAAAAATTATTTTGCTATGTGTATACATGGTGTTCTTATGTTAAAAATGAAAAAGTTGAGCCTTATCCCACCCTTACTCGTGTTTCCTCTTATTCAATGCAAAATTATCTTTTTCTATACCTATCTCACATAATTTCCAAAGGAACACCTTGAGTCTAAAATTCTGAGTGTTATATATTTATATATATATATATATATATATTATTTAGCATGTTTTCACCACAATGGAAGTGAAAAAATTACTTATGGTTACTCTCTTTTCTTACTTTTTCTTTTATTTCAAGCTTTATGCTCAAAGAACCCAATTTTATATCCCACTTGCAAAAAATTTAGAAAAATGAAAAAAAATCTCCTTAATCTCATTTTTATGTCAAAACTTTCCTTTAAGCATTAGCTTTCACGGGGAAAAAAAAATTGTTGAAAAAGAGTGAGTGGTTTGAGAGAAAATTTGATTTTCGTAATGGTCGGCAAATCTGGACAGCATTGGTGTATTTCTTAAATATCTAAAAATCTAGCAAAGTTATGCCACTTCTGAAAAAATGTTCTGAAAATTAGATAAAATTATCTACAATGCATGGCAAGGCCAAGTTTAGGAAAAATCTAGAAATGTCTCTTAGATTGTGATCTTTAAAGTGTATCTAACCTAAAAATTTATATTTGTTGGTGATTTCATTTAATTCATTTCATGAATGTGCTTCTAATCACTTGTTTGAGTTTTAGTATGGCAATTACATATGTTGTGGCTACATTTCCTTGAAATGGTACGTTGATGATGCTCATGCTTGTATGAAAATTATTGTCTTTATAAATTGTTCTAACCTTAACTTAAAACATTTAACACAATGGGAAACTTAGTGTAACGCCCTCAAAATAATACATATAAACCCCACATTCATGACATCCATAGACATAAGAGAAAAAAGCATATTTCCATTTATCAGAGTATTAAGTACAAAAGTATTCCATGTTGACAACAAAAGTAAATGCCCTACGGGCTTACAACTTTCCAAGTCAACACTTGGGTTCAACAAAAGAAGAGTTCTAACTCTTCATACAAAATAAGCCCTTGGCTTGATTTACCTGTAATACAAAAAGATAACAACAAAAGATCTTTCGGCCTCTAAGCCTCCCAAGTTACGTCCTTGGAGGTGGCATACCATTTGTACCTGAAAATGATGTCCCATAAAGGGTGAGCCAAAGCCCAGTAGAGATATACTAAACCAAATATGAGAAATAACTAAAACATTAGCATTCGAAAAATAAGTAACACTTGTAAACCAACTTGCAACACTTCTCAATTTCATGACAAATACATCCGTGTTTCAGTCCACTTTCCTTTACTTATCCAATTAAAATCATAAACACGGCTCATTATCTAGCCAAACAATTTAAATGAGACTACAACTCATATTAAAACACTTCAATACTTCAATTATCTACGTTATGCAAACGCAATTGGGATTTCGGGACTTTCACCCTGCACACTCCGGCCAACTTAGTTATTAATGGAGTCCATCCCCTATCTCCTCCCAAACAGGTTTGAGAGTACATCCCCTATCTCCTCTCAAACCATGGAGTGCATCTCCTATCTCTTCCCAAACAATATACATATACAATGTATTTAAACACTTATCATATACAATGATCAATCAATACACCTATTCGATGTATTATTCCAACCGTCATATTCAATGACATATGCCAAATGATTAGTTTCAGTTTTCCCTAATCAATATACAGTGTCTACAACAATCAAGACTATCCTCCACCGATAGCCCAAAGCAGTTATCGCTAAACAGATAATAAATTTATCAAACAGATAAAATATCAACATTTTCATAGGTGAGTGATTAACTAATCCAACTACACCATTCAATCCCATAATTTCTCAATTTCATGATTTTCAACTCATATTCACCATTTCTCAAATTAATTATTCAAATTAATTATTCAATGTAACTATGGCATTTTTCCCCCTTTTTCAGATATTGATCCTAAGACCAAATCCCACCAATTCGACTCACAAACCCCCATTCCCAAGGCCTTATATGCACATGGAGCTTTAAAACACAAAATCTCCCTTTTTATAATTTCAACACAACCCCACTTTTATTCCAAAATTACCATAATTCACCAATTAATCAAAATGGCTAAAATTTATGTCAAAACCCATAAGAAGGAGTAGGGTATCCCTACCTCAAGAAAAGAGACCCAAATGAGAAGATGAAGAAACTCAAGATGCTCCAAATCCAAAGATTTTCAGATCAAAACGTAGCCCACACCAAGCTCTAAACTTCTTACAAAGAGGCTAGGGTAGAAGACCCCTAGAACTAGATGGATTTGTAGAGAGAAGATATGTAGAGAGAGAGGGAGCAGCCGTTCTAGGGTTTGAGTAAAAGAGATGAAGAAAAGGTGAAGAAGAAGTTGCTGCTGCGAACTGATATATTCGAGCCTCGCTCGAGCGAAGGAGTGGTCGCTCGAGCGACCAGACACAAAGAAACCTCGCTCGAGCGCAGAAAGCCTCGCTCGAGCCAACAACATGAAGCTTCAGGTCTGCAACCCAGAAGCACACTCGAGCGCAAGAATGCTCGCTCGAGCAAAGAAACCCAAAACATACAGCTCGCTCGCTCGAGCGAAGGAAAGCTCGCTTGAGCCACGAAACACAACCTTCAGGTTCAAACTAGACGCAGACGCATGCTCGAGAGAAGGAACCCTGGTTCGAGCGAAGTGACTAAAACACAGATCTCGCTCGAGCGACAAAAGCCTCGCTCGAGCGAAGACACCAAAAACTAGGCAGCAACCATTTGTTTCACAACACACTCAACCTGTTACAAACCTACACAATGCATCCCAAAACTCAAATACAAAGAATTAAAGGACGGAAATGAAACCTATACAATAACAAACATCTACGGAACCGAGTCCAGAATACAATAACCAATGGAGGGAAAACCGGGATCTCTATACTTAGTTGGGGTGGTAATTGGATTTCAATCACTTTTTCAATCACTTGAATTGCATTATGAAGAATTATTGTGTTTGCATTGAATCGGTTGGTGATACGTGTTCCCTATTTGAAGTAAAGTCTTGCACAAGCGATTGTGTCAAAACCCTTGAATGAATCGGTTGTATTCGGATCCTAGATGTTTATGATGGATAAGGTTGGAGGAGGTTTATGGGCAAAGCCATATTTTTACTGTCACTTTTAAGGTCCTCGTTTGGTGCTATGCGGTACATAAACGTTCTAGGCATCCGAGGTAAGGTCTGCAAAGCAATAAAAGATAGGGCATACCGAATAATCCGAATCCAATTCTTGTGGTTTGGATGATGAAATCTCTTTCAGGGATTTCTAGATTCTAACATCTAACCTTATGACTCTCTAATTAATTACTTGTTTATTTGTTCATCATGTTTAATTATTTAGTTGTATTTTTGTAAATGTATTGGACTGGAAAAAAGGGACGGGTGTGTGTGTGTGTGTGTGTGTGTTTATTAGGCATTAAAAACTCATAGCGTTTCATACCAGGTGTTAAATAAACCTTCGTAGCCAATGAGGTACCGGAGACATTCGAAGATTTTTGGCTGTCATAGACAAAGTTAGAAGTTGCTTTGTTATAAGTCCATCCATATTTTCATTTTCTATCGGAATTGTACTAATGATGGAACCTTGTTTTGTAATAAAAATTTGTAACACTAAAATATTATTTTCTTATAGGCATATGAATATTTTTGTGATCCTATACGTATCTCCGTGTTACTTATGAGATCTTGTGTCGATACCTCTTAAGATTTGTCAGAAAGATAACTTGTTATCTAAGGTTGTTGGACTTAAAAGGAAGGCTATATTGACTCCACCGACTTCCTCGGATCTTATTTGGTTATTGACCAAAGGACTCATTAGTGACGTATCCTACGCTTATAACTTAAGAAAGAAGAAGAAGAAGGGAAAATATATATATATATCTATAATTATTGTTAATATATCTTTTGGTGCTCCCGATTACTTGGGGCGTCACACCCCTCACTTCTTTGAATCCCACCCAGCTAAATGAGTCCCCTCTATTTTCTCTTTGAACCTCCACTTTAATTCCAACTATACGCTCTCCCTAACCCACTCTCCTAACCCAACCATTGCCAACTCCGACCACATTTTGCTGCAATGTACCGCCACCCCCCAACTCCTCCTTCTCTCTCGCCACCACAAATATGATGTGATGTCTAGGGTATATAAACCGCTTTACTCTCCTTTTATTCTGTTAGTTCCTTGATTCGGACCTTTGATTTAAATCTGAGGCCTTGTCAGTCATGCGAGTTCACCATATTTCATAATTTTCTTGTAATTATGACCCTAAATTACTTATGGGTTTAGTACTCTCTCATTTTGGGTGCGCAAGGGGACTGAGATGGAGGAACACCTACTTAAACTTAGGAAAACACTCTGGTAAACAAAACTGCTTGTGAAGGAAATGAACCAGACATATAGATAAGGGACCGCACGTGTGGGGTGGTGTGTCGCACATGTAGTGGTGGAGGAAATTTGAGAGTTGGCTATTGAAATAAAGGCACGCAATGAGGAGGTTTCCCACACGTGCAGATAAGAGCGCTGCACATGCGACCAAGGGGCCCTCACGTGTGGAAGGGAGTACCAAATGTCTGATTCAGCTTCGAATTTTGAACTACTTTTTATAAAATCTGATCCTCTATCTTTCTCATCACTTTTTCTTCATCTTTCTCTCTATATCTATATTTTCTCTCTTCTCTCTCTCTCTCTCTCTCTCTCTCTCTACCCAACCCACAAAACTTCCACATTTCATTTAAGTTCTCTCAATCGATTGAGATTTTAACCCTTGTTTTTTAGGCATTTTTTGAGGGCACGTTGAGAGTTTTGTTGTGTGAGATGGAGATCAGTTTTCAACACTATCGATTTTGGGGCTTTTCGTCTCTTCTTCTCTCCATAGCTTGAGGTAGGAACTTTTTGGAGTTATACATACGCTTTATCTACTCTATGTGTTATTTTGGTAAGGTATTGGTATAAGAAGTTCGGGTTTTAATTGTTTGAAATATTTGTATTATTCAAATGAGGGGTTTTCCCTAATATTTCTCCAAATTTTTAAAATTATAGACTATGTTGATTGTTGGAAGTCTTTTATGAGGATTTTTTTTTTTTTTAAGTGAGAAACCCTAATTTTGCGAAAACACAAGATTTGAAATTCTGAAGGAAAAGGTTATATTGATGAAAAATCATGATTTCGTAGAGCATTATTATTGAGATATGATGAGATTGTTATGAAATTTATCATCTTTGAAAATCCATGAAAAAGGGAGATTGATGTTGAAAAATTATGAGAATAGTATGTTGTTATAATTGTCTTGAGAAGATAAAGAATTGAAAAGGATGATTATGCTATTGAAATTTCGTCGATTATATAAGAAAGCAAATACATGTGATGATGTGTTGTTATTGTCTCTTAGGATATATGTTGTGTATATCTATATATTGAGTAGAGATGTTATGCTAAACAACAATTGAGATTTGTGTTGTCGAGATTGGGAATTGTTAAGAGATTGGGAAATAAAATGTATTGTTCCATTACATTGTCATATTTTCTCATATTACGTGTTTTCAAATTGTCATATGTTGGAAATTTGGATTTGAGAAGTTGGTTTTCAAATTGATTCATTGGAAATATTTAAAATATGTTGAGTTGTGGCTTAAATAACTAGAATTGTGAGTTGGCTTCGATCCATGATGAAAGACCAGAAACTTGCGCGTTGGAGGTGCCAAAATCTTTCCAGTTAGGAGCCGGTAATGTGGCTATGAGGTAGTGCCTTGAGATCCTACTAGCAGACACCTTGCCTTTGGGATTACCAATGTTGTTTGTCTATTGAAATTATTGAATCGATTATGTTGTTGAACAAGTGCATGGTGTGAGATTTCAAATGAGAAGAATCTATATTTTGACATGGCATGGCATGGCATATGCATCCATCCCATGAGATTAATAAAACTATATGTACTTTGTTAAGAATTCATTTACTAAGCTTTATCCTCATGTGGAAACTACTTTTAGATAAGAATGTTGTGATTTCGCCAAAGTGAAGGCATGGAGGGAATTCTTTTGGAGCACAATGGCTCGTCTAAGTATTGTATGTTTTGTCAAGCCAAGGGCTAACATTTATGGGTTTGAGAACCATTATCTGTAACCGGGCCTAAGCCTTGGAACTTATAGTCCATAGGGAGTTATTTGTGTTTAATTATGTATATCACATGGTGTAGAACTCATGTTCTAGGAATTGTTGAATGTATAATTGCATGTAGGGTGCTTTGTATATCTCATGGTTACATCTTAAATGTAAATGAGGGAATTAGATGGTTATGTCGATAAGGGGAATTTTAGATATATATATCTATATCCTATTCACTTGTAAATGACAGAGAGTTAATGAGAATTAGATTACACAATGGGTTAATTCGGGTTTTATGAATTGTTAATATTTTGAGGGCATTATATTTGAAACCCTCTCTCTCTCTCTTTTTCTCTCTCACAGACACATACATACATGCACAGGGCTACGAGGGTTTGGAGCAAATAAAATGAGAGGATTGCGATGGAAAAGCTTTAGAAGGAGATCGCGACAGAGATAACAGCTACATGAGAGAAATTAGGGAAAAGGATCGCGCCAGAGGGGTGGTTGGAGAGAAGATCGCAGTGGCAGAAGAGCTGGGGAATATATTATGATAACGGCTATAGGGTGGTGATCGCGACTACAGGACGGCCGCGAAGGTGGTAGTGGGACGGCGTGGGCAGCGACCCAACCTCTCTATTCTCTTCTACTATGAGAGACATGCATATACACAGCAAACCCATAGAGAGAGAGAGAGAGAGAGAGAGAGAGAGAGAGAGAGAGCTCATAATTGGAAAAAAGAAGTGTGAAAGGGAAGTCATCGTGGTGAGAGGTGATTGGAGGGTGTTTGCCGATAGGGAGGCACTGGGATGTCTGTTGGAGGTGGGGATGACCGAAGGTGGTGGTTACTATCGGAAATGATAAGGATGAGATTAGTGTAAGGGTTAGGATTTGAAAATGGTGCATTTACACACAAGTCTTAATTTATGAACTTATACTCCATTAATTTCTAAGATTTTTTGGACCTTCAAGTCCCATTAAATTTTTAATATTTGGAATTACCTTTCAAATAATAATTGTTCATCATTTGTGATTATTTATTAAGGAACATTATGACTAGACAATTATTTTGATTTTCAAAACTTTAAAGCATCAACTTTCAAATTGAAAAAACTAAAAAAAACAAAAAACAAAAAAAAAAAAACTAATGTGCGTGTTTGGTTTGAGTTTTTTAAATTAGGTTTTTTTGAAAATTGTGTTTTTTTATTTTTCGTGTTTTTTTTTATTTTAGTGAATTTTTAAAAATTTTAAGTATTTTTTTTACTTTTTTAGATGCACATTATGTATCTAAAAAGTAAAAAAAAAAATTTGTGAAAAACATATTTTTAAAAATTAATAAATACATAAAAATACAAAAACATTGGAGGTTTGTATTGATTGTTGTAGAAACTGCATATAGATTGGGGAAATGGAAATGTTTACAAATCATACATCGTATTGTGCATATCATGGATTTGTAACTGGAGATTTCACGTTTTGAAAAATGTATTGTTGTTTTAAGATGCATGTATTGTATTATTGAAATGGTAAATAAAATGGTGAAGCTGTAAGGGAGTGTTAAAGCATAATTAAGTTGGCATGTGTGTCCACGGTGTGAGACCTAAAACTCGTGCGATAGGTGTTGAGCCTTCTAGTTAGTACCGGTAAAAATGGCATAGTGACTTGTATAGTTACTATTATGAACACTAGCCTTGGAGATTTATTCATTTTATTTACCACGTGATTGTTTTGAAAGAATATTGTTGATTTGGAAAGATGTTTTGGAAATCTCGCATTAAATTGTTTCAAAGAAAGAAAATGCATGTTTTACCATGACACTTCACGTGCATTCATCTTATGACATTGTTAAACTTCATACATATCATTAAATTTATTTCTACTGGGCTTTATGTTCACTCTACGAGGGAAACCACTTTTAGGTGAACTGGTGTGCCTCCGCCAAGGTAATGACTTGGGAGGATCTTAGAGCTTGAGGCTCGTATTTATAGTTTTCCTTGGTTAACTGTTGTAATTTAAGCCACGAGATTCCTTGTATTGAGTTGTGACTCATTTGCTGTAACTGGGCAAATTTGTAGCCTTTAAGGCAATAACTTGTAATAATTTAGTTTTATTCATTATGGATAAAATTTATGTTGTAGAACTAAAAGAATGTATTGAGGCATGTGTTCGATTTAATGTTGCATAATCATATTGTTGTTATGTTTCACATGTTAGAAATATTATAATAGAGTAGAATGTCTATTTATTTTCGGGCGTTACAAATTGCATGTAGGGTGCTTTCTCATGGTTATTGGTTATGTCGATGAGGGGAATTTTAGATATATATATATATATATATATCATGTTCACTAGTAAATGGCAGAGAGTTAATGAGAATTGGATTACACAATGGGTTAATTCTTGTTTTATGAATTGTTAATATTTTGAGGGTGTTATACCTGAAACCTCTCTCTTATAGACACACACATACACACACTAGGCAACAAAGGTTTGGAGCAAAGAAGATGAGAGGATCACGATGAAAAAGTTTTGGAAGGAGGTTGTGACAGAGATCACAGCTACATGAGAGCAATTAGAGAAAAGATCACGCCAGAGGGATGGTTGGAGAGGAGATCATAGTGGCGGAAGAACTGGGGAATATATTATGATAACAGTTATAGGGTGGCGGTCACGACTACAGGACGGCCGTGAAAGTGGTAGTGGGACAACATGGGCAACGACCCGACCTCTTTATTCTCTTCTACTACGAGGGACACACATATACACAGCAAACCCACACAAAGAAAGAGAGAGAGAGAGAGAGAGAGAGAGAGAGAGAGAGAGAGAGTGCCCAAATTTGGAAAAACAAGTGTGGAAGGGAGGTCGCAGTAGTGAGAGGTGATGAAAAGGTGTTTGCCGATGGGGAGGCACTGGAATGGCTGCTGGAGATAGAGACGATCGGAGGTGGTGGTTACTATCAGAGATGATGAAGATAAGATTAGGGAAAGGGTTAGGCTTTGAAAATGGGGCATTTACACACAAGTCCTAATTTATGAACTTATATTTCATTAAGTCCTAACTAAGATTTTTTGAACCTCCAAGTCCCATTAAATTTTTAGTAGTCGAAATTGCCTTTTAAACAATGATTGTTCATCATTTATGATTATCTATAAAGAAATATTATGATTTGACATTTATTTTGATTTTCAAAACTTTAAAATATCAACTTTCAAATTGAAAAAACTAAAAAAAAAATTATATGGAAAAAAATAAAATAAAATAAAATAATTTTGTTTTTTGAAAAACTTGAAAAAATTGAATTATTTTTTTGTGCAAAACTGAAATTTTTGTGTCTATAAAGGAGCATGATGATGAAACATTGGTATGCAAAACTTTAAAAATAAAAAATTGATAATGTTCTCAGTTTTAAATCTGGAAAAAACTGATAATGTTCTCGATTTTATTGGATAATTGAATTAAATCAATAAGTAGAAGGACAAAAACGTTTAATCACATGCTCTATTTTTTTCATTAGTTAGTAAAACAATTATCTGGAACATTAATATGCAAAATTGATAATGTTTTTAGTTTTAAAAATTGAAAAAAACTACTAAATAGGACTTATTAGTTCAAATATCTTAAATAGGACCTGAGCTACCATAACATTTGTAAATAGGACTTTCAGGTAATTAACTCTCTCAAAAAATAGGGTTAGAATATTAGGGATGAGGGTAAAAATGAAATTTTATGTATGGAAAAAATTGGAATAAAAAAATGAAAGAGGTGGGGGTTCTAAGAAAAAATGTAGGGGTAAATTGCAGCACTCATAATTTCCCGAGTTGAATCTTGCTAGGGCATGATATGGCGTAAATATCTATGGGCTTGTTTGATTGGTTAGAGTAATAATGATGAGATTAATAATTTATGGGATTAATCATTGGATTGACCATCCAACTTAATTTGTAAGGTAAATATGTGTGGGATTATTAATACCTACCTCCATATGGTATTGAATTATCCCACAATTTGGTGAGAGAAGAAATCCAACATACTACTAAGCCAGTCATCATTTATGCCATCAAAACGTAGGAATGTGCATATCACTTTATTAACAATTCAATCCTTTGCTCTAATACTAGAATCAAACAGGCCTTATGTGTATAATTATTTAATGAATAATTTCTGTTACATAAATTGTTCACTAATAATGTTATATTTGTCAAATCTTTATATTATATTATATTTATTATTTTATTTGTTAACATAATATTACTGTAATGAGTTCTATCACTAATATGTATTTTTAAATGTAGTAGATAAAAACTAAAGTGATGTTTGATAAAATTGAAAATTGAAAGGTGAAAGTTGAAAATTAAGTATCGAAAATTGAATATTGAATGTTTTAAGTTGAAAAGCTGTTTCACAAAAAAAATTAAGTGTTGAATTAAAATAGATTATTTGATATATATATATATAAGATCAACTTTGAAATTTATTTTTAAACTGTAATTTCTAATTTTATAGGAAAATTTGTAGAAAAATGAAAAGTTAAGGAAATAATTGCTAAAGAATGGTGGAACAAAAAGTAATTACACCTAGCATGGAGGCTTCTAAAAACAATTGCTAAAGAATGAACAAAATTACACAATTAACCCTCTCATTTGTTTGCCCTTATTCCATCTTTTCCCGTTCTCTCTCTCTCTCTCTCTCTTTCTCTCTCTCTCTCTCGCTCTTATTTTTTCCTTTTATTTCCCACTGATTTCAAACAATAGGCACCGACCAACCCTCTCTCTTTCTATATATATATATATATATATGCCTCCATTTGCTGCCATCGTCACACCCAATCTCTGACAACGATCGCATCCCCTACATGCACTTCTCCGACCATTCACTGCCCTCGTTGCAGCCAACTTCTTTCGATTATTGTAGCCTCCCATCCCTCACTCATCTTTCTCTTCATCTTTCCCTCAATTTGCCAGCAACACTGTCACTATTGCACCTTCTCCTCCTCCTCCTCCTCCTATTTCTCCATATTATTATTTTTCATCTTCCCTTTCTCTCTTTATCACCCGATCCAGGAGGAAATCGATTTCACAGAGGCAGTGACAGTAGCGGTGGTAAAGTTGTCTGAAGGAACATAAAGGTTTAGGGACTCTCTGAAAACTATAGAGTTTTTAGATTATAAAAACCCTAGATCTAGGGTTTGGGGTTACCGGTGATGCGAAGGTGGCAGCCAGGGCAAAGGCAAAGGGGTGAGAGGAAAAAGAAATAAGAATGGGTTTTCAAATTGCAGTGGTGTGAAAGTGTAGTACTGGTAGCAGCCAAGGTGGCAGCCAGGGCAAAGGCAAAGGGGTGAGAGGAAAAAGAAATAAGAATGGGTTTTCAGATTGCAGTGGTGTGAAAGTGTAGTATTGGTAGCAGCCAAGGTGGAAAGAAATAAGAAAGGGTTTCAGATCGCGATGACACAAGGGTGGTGTCGGTGGTAGTTGAACTAGAGAGAGATGAGAAGATAGGAAGGTTGAAGAGGGTTGGTGGTGGCAGCGAAGGTGGCTGCAAGAGATTAAAAAAAAAAGGGCTGCAATTAGGGTTTATAGAGAGGTGGTAGTGGTCAACGGCGAAGATGGGAATGGCGGCATTTTGAAAGGGTAAGGAATGAGTAGCCATTAAACCCTGGAGAAGATGGCAGTGGCAGAAGGAGAGGTCAAATCACACTAGCAGGAGTGTAACGCCCCCAAAATAATCACAATAAACCAACTCTAAACACTAGTACAATGTGATATAAATAAAACAAGACGCTTTCTTTAATCAGAGTTGATATACAAAAAGTGACACATGTGATATACATTCATAATCATTCATCCTGAATCTACAACATGTGTTACAAGAGGTAATTGGAAATGAAAGCTAAACAGATATTCATACGCCCTAATGGCTTACATCTTTCCAAGACCGTGCTTGGTTATAACAAAATGAGTCAGAAGCTCAATACAATTAAAGCACTAGGCTTGTATAAAAAAGTAAATACAAAATGAACAAAAGTGAGCTCTCAGCTCTACAATCCTCCCAAGCTAAGTCCTTAGCGGAGGCATATCATCAGCAACTGAAAATGGTTTTTCCCAAGTAGGGTGAGCCAAAGCCTAGTAGAAACAATCTATCACAATATATGAATCTTAACAAAGATACAAGTATGATATGCATATACAATGCCTATGACACAATCATTCGTATTGTTACAAGATCATAATATGCCAAGTTTTATATCTCAAGCCATTTTATTCTTAATTCATTTCGTGACAATTCATTTCACCTCAATCCATGAGTTAAATCTATTTTTACCTAGACAACCCAACTGTGGTTACAACTTAGGGGTTCTCTAACCAATACAATCATTACATAAACACTTCAATTTACCATTTTACGAAAATTTCATCCGCAGGAATCGGCACCCATGTATATACGCGCGGTTTTCGGGACTTTCACTTTAGACACACATGCCAACTTCATTCAATGGAGTCCATCCCCTTCCTCCTCCTAATCATGGAGTACATCTCTTTTCTCCTCCCAAACATCATACATATGCAATGTATTAAAAACACAATCATATTTAAATGACAACCGATAAGAGGTTAGTTTTAATTCACCTAATCCTCATGTAATTTCTACAACAATCATAGTTATCCTCCACCAATAGCCCAAAACAGATATTTTTAAACAGATATACAATCTTCAAAACGGATAAACTATCCAAATTTCCATAGATGAGAGATAACAAATATCCAACTCTACCATTTACTTACATATCTATCCAATTTCACATTTCCCATACCAATTCCATTATTCATACAAAATAAATATTTGAAACATTTGAGGGCAAAACCCCATTTTCTTCCAAATCCAACCCATATGTCAAAATCAACAAGTTTAACCTAGCACATCCTCATATCTGTACCCATAACCATTTTCAACACCTTCATTTGAAAACCTCTCTCTTGATTTTAAACCAAAACCCTAGATTTGTCTAAAATCTCCAAATCTCAACATTATTTACACAATCAACAAATAACCAAGTTAAAAATCATAGGAAAGTACAGAAAGTCCCTAACTTAAGCTTAAAAGGTAAATAACCAAGTTAAAAATCATAGGAAAGTACAGAAAGTCCCTAACTTAAGCTTAAAAGGTAAATAACCAAGTTAAAAATCATAGGAAAGTACAGAAAGTCCCTAACTTAAGCTTAAAAGGTAAATAACCAAGTTAAAAATCATAGGAAAGTACAGAAAGTCCCTAACTTAAGCTTAAAAGGTAAATAACCAAGTTAAAAATCATAGGAAAGTACAGAAAGTCCCTAACTTAAGCTTAAAAGGTAAATAACCAAGTTAAAAATCATAGGAAAGTACAGAAAGTCCCTAACTTAAGCTTAAAAGGTAAATAACCAAGTTAAAAATCATAGGAAAGTACAGAAAGTCCCTAACTTAAGCTTAAAAGGTAAATAACCAAGTTAAAAATCATAGGAAAGTACAGAAAGTCCCTAACTTAAGCTTAAAAGGTAAATAACCAAGTTAAAAATCATAGGAAAGTACAGAAAGTCCCTAACTTAAGCTTAAAAGGTAAATAACCAAGTTAAAAATCATAGGAAAGTACAGAAAGTCCCTAACTTAAGCTTAAAAGGTAAATAACCAAGTTAAAAATCATAGGAAAGTACAGAAAGTCCCTAACTTAAGCTTAAAAGGTAAATAACCAAGTTAAAAATCATAGGAAAGTACAGAAAGTCCCTAACTTAAGCTTAAAAGGTAAATAACCAAGTTAAAAATCATAGGAAAGTACAGAAAGTCCCTAACTTAAGCTTAAAAGGTAAATAACCAAGTTAAAAATCATAGGAAAGTACAGAAAGTCCCTAACTTAAGCTTAAAAGGTAAATAACCAAGTTAAAAATCATAGGAAAGTACAGAAAGTCCCTAACTTAAGCTTAAAAGGTAAATAACCAAGTTAAAAATCATAGGAAAGTACAGAAAGTCCCTAACTTAAGCTTAAAAGGTGAAAGAGAACAACTCGGAGAAATTCCACGTCAACGAAATCACAAGTTACTCAGATCAAAAGAAAGCTCTTGACATGATCTACACTTTATCTCAAAGGATCAAGGTGAGAAGATACCTCTAGGTGAGTAGATCTAAGGATTTGGGTGAGAAAGAGTGAAAGTTGAGAGAAAGAGAGAGAGTTACGGGTGAGAAAGGGAAAAGAGAAAACAACCCATGAAAAAAAAAAAAAGACTTTAGGTTTATTTATAGTGACTAAGTATTACTAGCATAGTAGCTCCAAGGTTAAATGAAAGAAACAAGTCAAAAATCTCCAAAAAATAGGGCCCAACCGAACAAAAATTTGAAAAAATAGTCACGGGGGTCGACCTTTGCAACAGTGGTGTCGACCCTCAAGGAAAAAAGCTGAGACACTTATGTTTGGCAGCAGAGCAAATCTAGATTCTGCTGTATATAAGGGTCGACCATTCCCAGATTGGTGTCGACCCTTGAGGCCAATAACAAAAGACAAGTGTCGACACCACCAAGGCTGGTGTCGACCCTAAATTTCAATAGTTATTCCAAGAACATAGCAGCAAGGTGGTGTCGACCATTCCAACATTGGTATCGACCCTTGGAGCTTGACAAAATAAAGGCAAGAGGGCAGTGTCAACCCCAACAAGGGCGGTGTCGACCCCCAAAGCCAAAACCAAAGATGAAGAGAAAAGAACGACTATCACGAATATGAATTCCCGAATCCAAAAGCAATAAATGGATCGCGTCTAAGCCTGGATCGCTATCACCCCCTCTCTTAAAGAATTTCATCCCCGAAATTATATGTCAAACTTTAAAATCATGATTAAACCAATTACAACAATGATAATTAATCAATTCAACTGCCATGACCCATTCTCCGGTCATCCATTCTCATCAACTCAATACACAAGTTCCAATATTGAAAGTACCATTTACATTTCTCCAAAACATATACAATGTTCATATAAGACCTATGTTTCCAAAACTTATATAGCATATACAATGTTTCCATATTCTCAAAAACATATACAATGCTTTCATATTTCATTAACATAATCAAAACTTCAATACATGTTCAAACATCAACTAATAAGTCCGAATACTTCTCACGGACTTCCAACTCACATTCCCAAGTTGCTTCCTCAACCTCGTGGTGTTTTTACAATACTTTAACCAAGAGAATTGTCTTGCCTTGCAAGACTTGGCCCCAGGTATCCAAGAATCTCATCGGTCTCTCCTCATACGAGGCATCCTCATCTACCTCTAAGTCGGTCCAGTCCAACACATATTTCATTAACATAATCAAAACTTCAATACATGTTCAAACATCAACTAATAAGTCCGAATACTTCTCACGGACTTCCAACTCACATTCCCAAGTTGCTTCCTCAACCTCGTGGTGTTTTTACAATACTTTAACCAAGAGAATTGTCTTGCCTTGCAAGACTTGGCCCCAGGTATCCAAGACTCTCATCGGTCTCTCCTCATACGAGGCATCCTCATCTACCTCTAAGTCGGTCCAGTCCAACACGTGTGATGGATCCGGCTCATACTTCTGAAGCGTGCTAATATAAAACACATCATGAACCTCGGAAAGCTGTGGCGGCAAGGCCAAACAATAAGTTACCTCTCCAATCCGCTCAAGGATCTCAAAAGGCCCAATGAATCGAGGGGACAACTTCCCACTCTTCCCAAATCTCATCAAACCTCTCTTAGGTGATATCTTCAAGAATACATAGTCTTCCACCTCAAAAGACAAAGGTCTCCTCTAACGGTCAGCATAACTTTTTTGACGACTCTAGGCAATGACCAACCTCTTATGGATAAGTGAAACTTTCTCCGTCATTTCCAGACTAACACTGGACCCAACATGGGTGCATCACCCACCTTGGCCTAATACACATGAGATCTACACAATAGGCCATACAAGGCCTCAAATGGTACCATGCCAATACTCGATTAGAAACTATTATTATAGGCAAACTCCACTAAGGATAAATGCCTCTCCCATAACCTCTTAAAGTCAAGGACACAACTTTGAAGCATATCCTCAAGGATTTGAATTGTAAGCTCAGATTGCTCGTCAGTCTGAGGATGATACGCAGTGTTAAAAGTCAATCTCGTACCCAGGGCACTCTGTAGGCTCTACCATAACCGAGCCGTGAAACGCGGATCTCTATCCAAAACAATCGTCACAGGGACTCCGTGCAACCACACTATGTCCCTAATACAAAGGTCGGCTAAAAAATCTACCGAGTCACTCACACGCATAGGTATAAAATGCGCCGACTTAGTCAACTGGTCAACTGCCACCTAAATTGCATCACTACCCCGTTGAGTCCTTAGAAGGCGCACAACAAAATCCATCGTGACATGCTCTCACTTCCACTCGGCTATAGGCAAGGGTTGCAACAAATCCGCCGGCCTCTGATGCTCGGCCTTTACTTGTTAGCAAGTAAGGCACCTCAACACAAACATGGCTACGTCCTTCTTCATTCCCCCCTACCAAAACTGGTTGCTAAGGTCGTGATACATCTTTGTGCCTCCCAGATGCACCGCAAGGCGCGAATGGTAAAACTTCAGAGTACTTCCTCTCGGCAAGACTCCGGCATGAAGAGACGGTCAAGATATCTAAAACTTGAGTCGGAGTACACATTTAAGCCTCTCTCTACCTTCCCACTTGAGATCTTCTCCCGGAGGGATTCTACCTCAAGGTAACCTCTCCGTGCTTCTACCACTCGGTTCACAAGTGTAGGTTGCGCAACTGTCAAAAATAAGGTTGCAGACTCAACGGACTCGCCAAGATGCAAGTCAAACTCCCCAATGGTACCTAACATCTCCCAATCCCAGATGGCAATACAAGCTACACTACTAATAGATTTCCTACTCAGGGCATCGGCTACAACATTGGCCTTCCCCGGATGATAATGTAACTCAAAATCATAATCTTCTATGAACTCTATCCACCTCCTCTGCCTCAAATTCAAGTCTTTCTGTGTAAATAGATATTTCAGACTCTTGTGATTAGAAAACACCTCAAACTTCTCACCATACAAGTAATGCCTCCAAGTCTTTAAGGCAAGAATCACCACCGCTAACTCTAGGTCATGAGTAAGGTAGTTCCTCTCATGTGTTTTCAACTGCCGCGAGCCATAGGCTACTACCTTTCTCTCTTGTATCAAAACACAACCCAAACCTTCTCATGAGGCATCGCAATACACCGAATAGCCCAAACCCCTCTTCGGAATAATCAAAACTGGAGCAGTGGTAAGTCTAACCTTAAGCTCTTGAAAAGACTTCTCGCAACTTCACACAAACTTGATCTCTTTCCTTGTCAGTCTAGTCAATGGTGAGGCTAGCCTAGAGAAATCCTTCGCAAATCTACGATAGTACCTAGCCAACCCCAAGAAATTACGAATCTCGAAAGCATTCTTAGGTAGTTCCCAATCTTGCACTGCCTCTATCTTGGATAAATCTATAGTCACCCCTTCTCCGGACACCATATGGCCTAAGAACTTAACTTCATTTAGCCAGAATTCATATTTTCCAAACTTAGCATACAGTTTGTGGGCTCTAAGCAACTCAAGCACTACCCGCCAATGTTCCCCGTGCTCCTCCTCAGAGGGTGATTAAATCAAGATGTCGTCCACAAAGACGACCACAAAATGGTCTAAGAACTCACAGAAGATCGGTTCATTAAATCCATACACACAGCCACTGCATTGGTTAGCCCAAAGGTCATCACTACTCATAATGGCCATACCACGTATAGAATGCCATCTTCGAGATATCCTCCTCCTTTACTCTCAACTAGTGATAATCCGATCTCATGTCTATCTTAGAAAAGCAACAAGATCCCTTCAACTGATCAAATAAATCATCTACACGAGGCAATAGGTACTTGTTCTTAACAGTTACCTAGTTCAACTTTCGATAATCTATACAAAGTCGCAATGCACCATCTTTGTTTTTGGCAAAAAGAACCGGTGCTCCCCAAGGTGAAGTACTAGGACGAATAAATCCCTTGTCTAACAATTCCTAGAGTTGAATCTTCAACTCACTCAACTCGGCAAGTGCAAATCTATATGGTGCCATAGAAATCGGTGCAGTGCCAGGAACTAAGTAAATAGAGAACTTCATCATCATCATCGTCGTCATCAGGGGTCAGCACCCGACCGGGCGAGAGGGGGTGCTCATAGCTGACCTTCCCCAATCGTACCCAAGCTCCCGAGCCGAGGCAACTTTGACAATGACGGACACGTGGCTTTTGGCACCGAGTCAGGGTTTCCTAAATTTCCCAAAAAAAAATATTTAGGTGGCGACTCTGTATCTGGCAAAGTAGTCCATGTTTGGCACTTCTTTTCAAAAATCTGTTTCTCAAAACGATTTGCCGGATTTGGACTCTTTGGTTCAGATTAAGAACCGTGACACAAATTGAGTCCGAACTGTAGCGAGGGCCCCCCACGCGGGCGCGTCTACACCTTGACTAGGTCCTTTCAGAGTGAACCTTGTGGTGCACTGCCGGCCATGGCCTTGACCCTGCCGGCCACTGGTGAAGCCCTGCCGGCCATCAGTGAGCCACTGCCGGCCATTACTGATGGCCGGCACCCCCCTTATCTCAGCTGGTTTTCCTCCAGATCTTTTGAGCCAGCTGGATTTTTGTTTACTTCCCTCCATACATGTATGGAGGGATGAAGCCCTTGCAAAGCTTCTAAAAGAAGCTTTAGCTTTGCTTTGCTCTATATAAGGAAGAGGCTTCTCCCTTATGCCAGGTTCTAGTTTTTTTTGAAGGAGCAAAACCTCTCTCTCTCTATATTGCTTGAGTTTTGTGCTTAGAAATTGGATTTCCTTGCACTTTTAGACCACAACCCTTAGCACAGCACCTCCACCATCCATTCCAGCACCTTGGAGGCCATTTGCAAAGGTTGAAAGCTCAGAATTTTGGACCAAAAGCTGCTGGGAACCTGCTCTTCAAGGGTGAGTCCCTATTTCCCATTTCCTTGCTTTATTTTGCATGATATCTTAGCTCCTTTTGTTACATTTTTGGGCTTGGACCTGAACTGAAAATAGTCTTATTTTGATCTCATCTTCATGTTTTATCAAGGACTTTTCTCTGTTTGAGGTCTTTTACTCACCCTTTGTGCTTTATCTCTCTTATAGGGCTAATTTTGCATGATATATTAGCCTTGTTTGTGTGCATTTATGGGCTTCAAGAAAAACTGTAAAGTATCTTATTTTGAGCCCCTCTTCTACTTTGTTGAAGGGCTCTTTGCTTTTTGAGGCCATCTACTACCCCTTGCCCTCTATCCCTCCTTGTAGGCCGTTTTTTGCATCATATCTTAGACCTACTTGTGAGCATATTCAAGATTTTCTATAA
The DNA here is from genome assembly GCF_004153795.1 of Camellia sinensis. Taxonomy (NCBI): domain Eukaryota; kingdom Viridiplantae; phylum Streptophyta; class Magnoliopsida; order Ericales; family Theaceae; genus Camellia; species Camellia sinensis. The sequence continues at coordinate 1,275,732 of NW_021024715.1, read as the reverse complement.
ACTGTAAAGTGTCATATTTTGAGCTCCTCTTCAACTTTGTTTAAGGACACTTTCCTGGTTGAAGTCATTTACTTCCTTGTTTGTTCAATCTCTGTTTTAGGGCACTTTTTGCATGATATATTAGCCTTATTTGTGAGCCTTTTTGCACCTCGACCTAAACTGAAAAAAGTCTTGTTTTGACATCCTCTTCAGGTTTGATTCAAGTCTCTTTGCTTTTTGGGGTCATCTTCCCCTATGCATGCTTCATCTCTTCATGATTAGGGCCATGCATTAGAGCACTTACATTGGCCATGGTTTGGCCTCTCAGCCACTGAAATCCAGTGGATTTTCAGTGGCTTAGACACTATTTTGAGAGCCAAAATCAGAGGGGGGGTGACCCCCTCTCTCCTTGTCTTGTTTGGTGGTCTTTTTGGCCTTCCAAAGGACCTCTTAGTTGCATGCTTCTAGGCCTTGTTCCAGGCCCTTTTCAGTGGGTTTTAGGACCCCTATAGGCTATTTCCAGAGTTGGTTTGGCCTTGTTGAATGTCCATCATATATGTGTTGAATAACCCCTTATATGGCCCTCTAAAGAAGCCCCTCATTTTTGCATGCATTGGCTGCATTTCAGTGGTTATTTGGGCATATTTTGGCATGTTTTATTCACTGTTTTGGGCTGGTTTGATGAGTTCTCATATGCTTCATATACATACCATGTAAACCATGCTTGCTAGCCAAAGTTGCATGCTATTTTAGTCCATCTTGTTAGCATCTTTTGGCCATGCTTTAAACTAGAAATGTGCATATTTTGGGACTGCCTTGGCTCTGTCTTTGTGCTTCATAGTCAAATAATGCATGCTTTGTATAGCTATAAGTCAATACATGTGCCTAGTTTTGAGTTTCGGGGCTCATCTCATGCATTGGATGTCATATTTCCATGTTTTAGGACCATTGGGCGTCTAATTTTAGAGCTTGAAATTGCATGTTTGTATGCTATCTTGCATTCTTTTCCATTCTTTGGTAGAGTGGCATTTGATGCCTTAGGATCAATCCCTTGCATCGTGCATGTTTGAATGTGTTTCAGTTGTCTCATTTCCATCACTTGGCCACTGATTTGGACTTAGTTGAGAGCTGCCCACATTAGTTTAAGTCCATCCCTTTGCATGTTGTCGCATGCTTGTCTTGCATATTGTTGTATGCTTGCTCCATCTTTGCATGTTGTCGCATGCTAGCCCCATTACATGTTGTTGCATGTTCATGTTGCATTTTGTCAAGTTGTCCAAGGTTGTCACCTCACATCATGCCTATGCGCTTGTTGCATGTCATTAGCCTTGTCAGGTTATTCATATTGCATGTTTGCCATCCTTACGTGTTGCATTGTTTGGATTAAGTGTTAATCTGAGCACGAGGAACGAGGGGCGTTTCATACTCCGAGTGATGGAACGTGTCTTAATTCTCGGTCGCCGAAGCTCTTGATAATTCATGATAGAGTTCTAGGCTTTACTTGTTGTATTTGTGCATTCATTTTCATATTGATTTGCACAAGTTGGATCTTTGGCCATCATGCATCGGGATGCGTGATTGATGGTCGTGGATCCGATTAGGCCTCTCCCTCGATGTTTTGAGGTGATTTGGAGTGCCATGGTGCGTAAATGTCCTTGGGGAACCCTCCATTTTCTCTATTTTGTGCTTCGTTGCAGTTTGGTGTCACAACACACCAGTGGCCGGCAACCTGCCATTGATGGCCGGCAGTGTGCCACCCTTGGCCGACAATGGACCATCTCTGGCCGGCAGATCCCCTTTCATGGCTGGCAGGCCACTGGTAGCTTCCCCTGCAATGTTTTGGTAAGGTCCAGTAACAAGCACTGGAAGACACCCTGCAAATAGAGCCTCTAAAGAGCAACCGGAAAGCGTTTCGAGGCGAAGAACCGAAGCGAGCATGTATGCCTCCCTTCTTCAAACAGGGCTGGAATAGCACCGTTTACTGCTTTCCTTACTTGCTTGTTGTCATTCATTAATTAGTTAATTAATTTGTTAATTAATTAAGTTGTGTAATAATTAGTTGTAGCTAGTTATTCAATTCGGTTCTGTAATAATTAATTAGCTTGTGAGTTAGTTAATTAGGTGGACTGTATTATTCTTTCGGACCCTCCGAGCGAGGGCACAATTGTAATAAGTGTGCGTGAGTGTGTATATGTCTTCCAACCACACGTCTTTCTTCCCTTTTATTTACTAGCTTATGATGGTTAGATTAGGGCATGTTTCAATTAGCATACAGTATGATAGCATGTTTGCATTCATTCATCTGCCTTGCATGCACCGGGCTCGGCGCATCATACTAACTGCATTGTATTTCAATTCCGAGTTGAATACTTGTTAGTTGTAGCATTTCGCATGCCATCTTTAGAATAACCAAGCCTACTATAGTTGTATTTTTGCATGTGTTGCATTAGGCATTTCTGTATAGTTAAGATCATGCATTGATTTCTAACATAGCTTCTATTTTGGCTTGGAGTACTCGGTAAGTACTTATGCTTTAGCATCCTTGCATGCGTATGAGTGATTGTCATGATAGCATGCTTACCATGAGGCTAGATGCTTATGTGATATACCTGCCTGAATGCCTGTGGGTGAAGGTTGGATTATCTGAATTGGAATAATGCATTGACTGTGAGTTTTAAGCCCACTAGATAGTGGCAAAATTTCGTTTTCTAAAGCCCACCTGAGGGTGGAAAATCCACGTCTTAGCCTACTTGCGGGTAGCACCATCAATCCATTTTCAAAACAAACATGAGATGTTTTGTTCCAATTCAGGCGATCCAGTCTATACTTGTATGCTGTGCGCATCACGTAGTAAATCTAGGCTAATAACCGGAATAAGAGCATACAATGTTTTCAAAACTCGATATCATGGTTAGTAGAGGCCGATCTTTGATCGGGCGAGCGGGGGTGATCACGAAGTGACCTTCCCCAATCGTACCCAAGTTCTCGAGCCGAGGCAACTTTGGTGATGACGGACACGTGGCCTTAGGCAACGAGTCAGGGTTTCCTCAATTTCCCAAAATAAAATATTTAGGTGGCGACTCTGTATCTGGCAAAGCAGTCCATGTTTGGCACCTCTTTCAAAAAAATCTGTTTTCAAAAACGATTTGCTGGATTTGGACTCTTTGGTGATTCATCAATCTCACATTGCACATTGTGATATCAGATTAAGAACCGACACAATTAGAGTCCGAACTGTAGTGTGAGGCCCACGGGCGCGTCTACACTCCCCCTCCGGCTGATCACGAGTTAGTCGGGTTCTACGACTTACCCCCGGTACGTACTTATTGCATTTTGCATCTTGCACAGTCATTTCATTTCATTTGATACTCCGCAGAATACTAATGCTTCTAACACTTTTGCAGGCTTCCTTCGAGTACACTCGTCAGTCCCTGGAGCTGACCGCCTCTGTGATGGGGATGTTCCAGCGGAGCCTCGACCTGCTGGCCATCTACGACATTCCGGTATGTTCTTATGACCACAGTCTCAAACCTTACACAATCTGATGCATCGCACTGTCAACACAACACTCGATGCACGACCCTCACGGCATCTGATACACTGCAGCCCACAGACTGTTCACAACATTACTCACGACATTCAAACGCTGCACTCAGTCACTGCATTCTGCACCGACACACTGTTCACAGCATTCACACACTGTACTCATACACTGTATTCTGTACTGATACACTGCTCATAGTATTCACATACTGTACTCATACACTGCATTCTGTATTGATACACTGCTCATAGTATTCACAGACTGTACTCATACACTGTATTCTGTATTCAAACTCTGTTTTGCGTAGCATACTGATGCGTTTGCTATTTGTGCTTTCTAGGCCCCATTCCAAATTCCTACTGCAGGAGGTGCTCCAGCTAGGCCTTCTGTTCCTGCTCGAGGAGGGGGGCGAGGTGGCACACCCGCACCAAAATGGGGCGCATTCATGTCGGGAGTAGCTCTCGGGCACTGATCCTAGATGATGATGATGATGAGTCCGAGGCAGAGGCAGAGGCAGAGTCATCTGAGGAGGAGGCTGGAGACGACTCAGGCTCAGGCTCAGATGACGGTGCTGATGACGATACTCCTGCACCTTCGTCCAAGAACAGGATGAGGACAGACCCTTAGGCCTGAGATGATCGATGTTGATTCAGACTTTCACTGCTTTTCTTCTCTTTTTTTTTTTTTTTGGTTGCTTTTCCTTTTGTTGGTAGCTTGAGTACCTTGTACTGCCGCAGACAGGTTTTTGCTTTCTTCGAAACTTTGTACTTGAAAAATGGTGAAATGAAACAAACTTTTTTGTCTAAAAAAGTGTCACATTGATACATTTCATACTTCGTATTGCATTGCATCATATTACACCTCGATGTAAATGAGACTGATCTCCTATCTGAAAATCAAACACTTGTATCGTAATTAACCAGATAATGAACTAGCTATCGACAAAACAACTTGCACAACCCACTGCTTATTCTGAACATACAGCCCATAACACAGTGCTTGGTTTATTTTGCACACAACCCATACACACAATTCACAACTGATTATGAACACTGCTCATTCTGAACTCTGCTCATTCTGAACTTTGCAGAAGTTGAAACACACTCAGATGCTTCAAAAGTTCTTGATTCGCAATCCGGAACCCAAAAGCTTTAGATAGGTTCAGGTTTTCCTGTTCACACTTATCGGGGGTGGACCCTACAGTTTGTTGAAAGAATCAATCTTGCCTTGCGCAAATGTGGAGAGTGGCACAGCACCCTAAACACAAAGCGATTTGAGGAAAGGGCTCCTAACCTGGTATTGAGCCTACAACTGAACACAGTGAAAAAAACTCAACAGCGAAAAACAAAAGGTAAATAACCCTAAACACAACGAGACACGCTCGGGACCGACTCAAAACAAGAATTGAGGTAAACAAAACAAAAGACACGACACACAGACGCGTTACAAAGACAAGAGACCTCTCAAATCACTAGGAGCCAGTTTCTTCGGGTATTGTTTCCCACCCTTTCTAATCTGTGATTCTCACATCACTCGGCCCTCAGGCTCGGTTTTTCTCTGAAAACCCTTTTGCTCACTTTTCTCTCAACTTACACCTCTCTATTCTTTATTCTCTCATTTTTCAACCCTCCCCAGATATGGTCGGTGGATAAACAAGAGGTAGTGGATTCATGCCCAACACTATTAGTTCACGGCTATTTCCTCTGGTGACGTCTAGTCAATGTTCCGGACGAAGGAGTAGAGTACCCTAATCCACTGCAATTCGTGCTTCGCACTTGGTTGATACCTCGTTGCTTGGAGGATGTTGAGAGCTTTCAGTCCTTTGTTGTTAACCTCAGTTGTACCTTTGTTGGCAGGTAGAGTGCCCTTCCGGCAAGTATGTTGACGACGGGGGAAAGACAGAACACCTGGCTCAATTGTGCCCCTAGTTCATCATTTTTACCATTTTTTGTTTTGGTTTTCTACTAAAACAATTTTGACCAACATGAGAGTTAGATTAACACACTTGTTCGATTTTTGATTTGAAATCATGCAAGTCAGGCTATGAGCACTGAAAATTTTCATGTTTTAGGTCCAAGACATGGTCCAGTTTTGGAAAATGAAATAGCTTTCGAGAAAATAGTCAACCTCGGTAAAAAATTTCAAAAACTATTTTTGCAAACGGTCACTGCTCAACGAGCGCAGAACTTACTCTCGAGCTGCACAACCTCGGATCGGAGGCAATGAAAAATTGCCCCTTGTTTGGATGGCACTGCATAGCCACGGAAAGTTGCCCCTGGTTTGAATGGCGACTCATGGCAACGGAAAGTTGCCCCTTGTCTGGATGGATAACGCCGCAGCATGTTGTAAACAGTCCTCATTAGTGACGATCTCAACTGAACTCTCGGATACAGAGAAGACAAAGATGGCCAAAACCAATATATGGACACAGTCGCTTTGAAAGCGTTGGGGGCTGGATTTCAGGATGAAGTTGCCTACGTATCCCAAACATGGGAATCACGTCTCACGTAGTTTAGGTTAAGGTACACTCGTGTATTAACCCTCACTTTTTTTTTTTATGCTCTAACTTTTGCCAAGGCCGCCCTTTGCAGGTTTTCAACCTTGCGAGCTTTGTTTTTCTTTTCTTTTCAATTTTTTTTCTTTTCATTCCTTTTTTTTGCATTTTTTCTTGTTCTTTTTTCTTTTTTTTTTCTTTTCTTTTCATTTCTTTTTTCTTTTGTATTTTTCTCTTGCTTTAACTTTTGCCTGGGTCACCCTTCCGGGTTTTCGGCCCAGCGAGCCTCTCAAAGGGTAAGCCAAATGGTTTTAGGGTGTTGAAGGCATCCGTATTCAGGAGAGTGGCTGTTGTATTGATTTACCGAAAGATCCATCTTCGACTCTTCGAGCGCATCGGATATTTTTGCCCCTAGTTCGAGGGGAGCTTCTGATTTAGCTTTGCAAGCTTCTTCTGATGAGGTCTAATCTTCTTGATCTGACTTTCTGGCCTCCTGTTAGAGGGCTGCTTCGAATCTAGCCGCACAAGCCTCTCTTGATGGTTGATCGTTGAACACTCCGAATTGTGGTTCAAGGTTTTAAAGCAAGGGCTCAAATCTTGAGGTTGAGAGCGATCCTAAGCTGCACAATCTCAAAAGTGATTCCACACAGGTCTTCGCAGGACTGCGCAAAATAAATTATTTTTGAAAGTTTTTAGGAAAGCGACAAATCCCTCGCGCTGAAAATAGTGTGGAACCAATCTGGATCAAGCCAGGGTCCTCCTCAGTACTCATGTTAACAAACATGATTTCATTCATTAAAGGCTTAGCACGCCTCTCTTTCTCTCAATTAGTCAAAGTTTTGCAAATCCTGAGGAATTCCTTCCTCTTTGTTTTCATCACCGCAGTGTTTAAAAGGTTTTAAAAAACTTAGGTCAATACAATGAGTTTGGGAATGCAGAAGAGTAAGTGAGATGCTCCATCGTTTCATTCAAATCTTCTGGCATAACTGGCTCAAAGTAGCAGTAAACACGGAAACATGATAGTCGCAGCTGTTTCATTCAGATTTCCCTAGTTGCAACTGGCTCCATAGCAGAGACAGACTCAAAAGGAAGCAAAAAGATAATTACAAAACAAAAACGGTGTCTGAGGCAACAACCCCAGAATCACCCGATTTCTATATAATGGGACTGACTCGCTATGACAAGACAGACCCTTAAGCAAAAGACTGACTCAAGACAAAGAGGCAGACTCAAAACAAAGACAAAGGACTGACTCAACACCCAGGCCAGAAATTACAAAACTACATCCGCAAATGCTCAAAATAGTGCGTGCCAAACGCCACATCTGAAATACACCGAGCACCACCCGCAGGTGGTCCAACCCCTGATCATATACTTGCAGTATCCTCGAACTCCAGCAGTTCAGTGGTGACAGATTTTGCTGAGGTATGTGGGAGGATGACCCTATTGTCGATCAAGTCCTGTACTTCATGGCGAAGACGGAAGTAATTTTCGGTGGGGTGACCGGTTTGTTGATGGTACGCGCAGTACTGAGTAGCATCATGGCCTGCTGGAAGATGACTGGGGAGAGGCCTAGGCTCAAGGGGTTTAAGATATCCCTTTTCAGCCAGGATCTGAAGTGCCTTAGACAAAGGCATGTAGAGAGCGTGAAAGAGTATGCGCCCTCGGGGCAGATACTTCGAAGTCTATTGATTCTTGCTAGGCGCACTAGCGAAAGGGTCGGCAGGCACTGCCTTGGCTTTCTGATCTCTTCCCGGTGCAGGGTTGGGATTGGCTAGAACCGTTCTGGCATGACGGGGCCTATCTCGATTTTTCGCCTGGCGGGAACTCTCCTCAGTTGGAGTGGGAAAAGCATCATCCACAGTCTTGGTCACAACTACGAATACCTGCTGCTTATTCATCCTCCCGGCTTTCAAAGCCTCGACTGCCCACAACAGTTGTTCAACGGGATCAACATTCGTTCCCATTTTGTTCTTGCCTCTAGCCTCAACTTGATCGAGGGTTTGGGTTGCTATATCAGAGCAAAACCGAGTTGTTGTTGACACGTCATTGCTGTAGCTGGAGGCAACCTCTGGTTGGCTGAGCTCGATCACAATTCGCCCCAGTAGCGGGGGCTCCTGTGGTACAAAATTCCCGGCATGTGATGTGGCTGGTGATGAAGCCGACATTCCGTAGGCGAGATCAGCCACGGATCTCTGGAGGTCACCAATCATTCCCATCAACTCGAATGTGGTGGGCTCACGAGCCTGATACAACTGGGGGGTCCAGATCGGGTGCACGACAGGCGACCTGGGCGGATGCGGTACATCAACATTGGTCTCACTTTGCAGGGTGATTCCTTGGTCTGGTGCGGCTGCCATAACCACAATCTCCTCTGAAGTTTGGTTCATCATAAGTTCGCTGATCTGAAGGGTAACTGACGGATCAGATACCTGCCTTGCCTCAGCAAAGGAGAATACCGGCTATTCTATACTGAATCTCTGAACTGAAAGAGAAAACACGTAGCATTTCATCCCAATCAGAACAGACACAATCATAGCTGAATAACTGTACTCTACTGCTGATCACTGTTCCCCAAAAATCACTGCCCCAAAAACTGAATCTGATGTCCACAGATGTAACTGGTTCCCCAAAATGCTGATACTGATGCCCTCAGGTCTGACACTAAAACTTGCAAACTGATATGTGCGTTCCTGTAGAGATACACTCTAAAAGCACATAGCAAGTAAAGAGAGCCAAAAACACCCCTATGTTGGGGTAGGGTTTCCCTATCCTATTTTGTAAGGAGCTAGGGTTTCACTACGCACGTAGCGGTTTCAAACAACCTAACGTCGGGTAAGCAACCTGTCCTAGCTTGGAATGGTCACTATGGATTCTGAACGTGCACTAGGTCGAATGGTTAAAAAGGGTGCCCCGGTGACAACCGGGGTTTGTGCTCCCATACTGGCAGAGCCCATAACCGGTCAGCCTTATGGCATGCTTTGACAAAGCACGCCTCTGGCAAACTGTTCAGGAATAGCAGATGGCAAACACGGTGTCCTAGGCGCATCAATGCACGTGCAATGCAAAGAAACACATAAGTGTAAGCAAAACAAGATATCACGAGTTCGAGTCAGGCTCTCTAAACTCCCCAGTAGAATCGCCAGAAACTGTAGACGCGCCCTCGCGGGCCCCATGCAACAGTTCGGACTCGATTTGTGTCGGTTCTTAATCTGATCTCACAATGTGTAATGCGAGATTGATAAATCACCAAAGAGTCCAAATCCGGCAAATCGTTTTGAGAAAAACAGATTTTTGTAAAGAAGTGCCAAACATGGACTGCTTTGCCAGATACAGAGTCGCCACCTAAATATTTTATTTTGGGGGAATTTAGGAAACCCTGACTCGTTTGCCTAAGGCCACGTGTCCGTCATCACCAAAGTTGCCTCAGCTCGGGAACTTGGGTACGATTGGGGAAGGTCAGCTATGAGCACCCCCTCTCGCCCGATCCGAAGATCGGCCTCTACTAACCATGATATCTAGTTTTGAAAACATTATGTGCTCTTATTCCGATTATTAGCCTAGAATTTACTATGTGATGCGCACAACACAAAAGTATAGACTAGATCGCCTAATTTGGAACAAAGCATTGCATATCCGCTCGTTTGAAAGACAGTTTGAAATTTGCTACTCGCAAGTAAGCTAAAACATGAATTTCAACGAGTTGTTCCAACTCAAACAATCCATCCTTCACCCACAGGCATTCAGGCAATTTATATCACATAAGCACATAGCCACATGGTAAGCATGTTTTCATGTTAACATTCACACTCATGCGAGATGCTAAAGCATAAATACTTACATCGTACTCCGTGCCAAAACAGTGAACCAGTTAATAATCATGCATGTTAAGTGGCTAATGCATCGCATACAAAAATGTCATTAGAATAGGCTCGGCTAATCTAAGGATGACATGTGAAATGCAACAATTTAATGCAGGTATTCAACTTTGGAATTTGAAATACTATGCAGTTAGCATGATGCGCCGAGCCTGGTGCATGCAAGACTAATGAATGATGCACGCATGCATAGCATAAGGTATGCTAAATTAAATGTGCCCTAATACTAACCATCAAAGCAGGTAAGTAAAAGGGAGAAAGAAGTGGGGGTTGGAAGACATGCACACACGCACCCACACTTATTACCAATTCGCCCTCGCTCGGAGGGACCAAAAGAATATACAAATTAATTAACCTGCAAGCTAATTAATTATTACAGACAACAAATTAGTTAAGCAAATTAACTAAACTAATTAAGCAGTAAAAGCAGCCTCAGGGAGAGGGCCCAATGCATGCGCGCTCGGTTTCACTCGGAAATCCGCTACCATGCACAAGCTGCCTCTATTTTCCCTGCTCTGCTCCTCTGAAAATTGCACAAATCCCAAGGTACACTGTTTGGACACTGTAAAACACCATCGGCCAAGGGGAATCATCACCAGCCAGAGCGAAGTGGTCATCGACCATCCATGGAGCTATCGGCTATACATAAATGGTCGATCGGCACTTGGTGGTCGATCGGCACTTGGTGTAGCCGACCGGCCAAAGCTTCCTGCAGAAACTTGTTTTGACAGCAGCAGAGGGCAAAACATGGCATGGCAATGCATTTCAAGCAATGTTTGCACCAACCACACTCCTTATCATATTCATGACTCAAAGGAGCATGGTACTCAGTTCTCGGGCCATCAATCGCGCATTTCAATGCGTGATGGTCCAAGAAACCAAGTGTGCCATTTCAATGTCAAATGAAATGCACTTAAACAAATAAATGGCCCAACCGCTATCACTTGATCAAGAGGCAAGGCACGCATACCAATGCAATGCAACCTAGGCATGTGAACTAGGCATGCAATATGAACATGAAGACAAGTATGCTAGGCATACAACCTAAGCTAGCAAGCATGCAAGCATGTAATAACTATGCTAATGATCAACATGCAAGATGTAATCTAATCATGGCAAGTGTGTAAGGCATGCAACATGTTATGCAACCTAGTCAAGGAAATGCGTGCCAAATGCAAGTGTCACTTAAACATGCAACAACAACACATGGTAAGTCAAGTATGCAATCAACACACAAGGTGAGCATGCTACAACATGCAAAGGAGGGACTTACACTAATTTGGACAGCTCTCTGTTAGGCCCAAAACAGTGGCCAAAATGCTATGGAAATGAGAGGCAAAACATACACAAGCATGTACATGTTAAGGCCTAAACACTTAAGCATCAAGAAGCGTCTTTTAAGCACACTTAAAAGGGAATAACCATAGACATATGGCATACATAATAAGCTTTGAGAACACGTAGGAAATGATGCCAAATCAACCTACCAATGCAAGCTAGGCATGCAACCAAGCCCAAGGACCTAAAACATGATCATATGACGCATGAAGAAAATGACCAAAATGAACTAAAACAGTCCTAAATCATGCAAAAGTAAGCCCCAAGAACCACTTAGATGGCATCTAAATGACCTAATCCTAGAGACATACACAATAGCACAAACATGAAGCATGAAACACCAACCTCTTAACACATTAAAGGGGCGTCAAATGTAAGCATTCAAGCATACCATGAGGACTGAAATGACATGGCACATGGTTCCAAACCACTGAAACAAAACAAGTAAAGCACGCTCCACACTCACACACCCAAGGCTAACAAGCCAAAATGCAAGGTGGCTATACTAAGCATGTCATGGTCGACCAAAATAACCAAAAACAGAACTTAAGCATGCCAAAACAAGCACAAAAGCTTCACAAAGCTAGGCCAAAACAAGTAAGGATAATAGGCTAAATGCTAGGCACATGTTAAGGCAAATCATGGCATTACAAGACATGTATGCAAGCTAAGCATGGTGTGTCTAAACCAAGTAAAAATAGAGATAAAACATGGCAAAATACTACCAAATACCTACTGAAACATGGCCAACATGATTTCAAAGATGGTGCTCACACATGAGGCTTAAATGGCACATATTGAAGACAACAAGGAGAGGGGGTGGCCCTCTCCTTCTTGGGACCCTAAACCACCATCCTCACCACTGAAATCCCTCAAGATTTTAGTGGTGAGGAGGCCCAAACAATGTGGTCCCGGAGCTCACCAAAATAGCACAAAAATGGGGCCTAACAAGCCTTAAGAGGGGTGAAACAACCCCAAACAACAAAACACCCTTAACCAACTATTTTAAGCAAGTAAAAATAAGACTTTTATATGTTATATACTAAGCTCAAAAATAGTTGCAAGGTAGGTTAAAAAGCTATGCAAAAATGGGAAATAAAAGGAGTAAGTTCTTACCCTTGTTGACCCTCTTCACAAATGATGGTCCAGCTGCTTCCTTAGGTCCAAAACCAGCCAAGAACACCAAGAACAGCTCCCTAGCACCTCAGTAGCTAAGGTAAGGTGTAATGGTGGGTGTTTGTGTGCAATAGTAAGACCAAACACACACTTATACACAAAAGAGAGAGATATAGAGATGGGGGATATGCAAACTCTAACCCTAATATCAAAGCTCCTCTAGAAATTTTTTGTAACCCTTATGGAGGGAGAAGAGGCTCCCTCTTATAAAAGCTCCCTCTTGCAAAGCTTCCAAAGTAAGCTAGTCAAGAGGGAAATCCCTCCATACACGTGTATGGATGGGGTGAAAGTGTATGCCAGCTAGCACAGCTGGCATTAAAATATCTGCAAAAGCAGATGCACAGTGATCGGCCAGCCAAAAATGCCAAATTGGCCAAATACATGGCCGACCAACCATCAAGAGTGCCGACCGGCCAAAGATATGGCCGATGGCAACAAAACACTGGCCGGAGGCCTCAAGCCATGGCCGGTGATGTGTGGGGATGGCCCACAAGCCATTCCCTGCCCCTCAAAGGCAAAACGCAAGTGTTTGGTGCAAAACCAAACACAAAACAATCGAGTCGAGAGATCCTGAGGCAAGGCGCGTGGCCGAGACCTCCGGGAACTCAAGACGAACACAAACATGGATGATCACTGAGTGTTCAAACGGTGACCTCCAAGTCTTGAGGACGGTCAAAAATGGGGTGTCTACAGTTGGCTGCTGGAAGCCGCAGTGGTTGGGGTGTGGGCTAGGGTTTAGGTTTGTAAAGACAAGGTTAAGTTTGGTATTATTGAAAGTGTAATGACAACAAATTAAAATTAAGTGAAATGTGAAAAGAAAAAGGGTAAAGGATTTGATTTAATGGTGTAAGTGGAATTTTCCTAAAAACTATACACTATCTCACATGAAATTGACAATTTTGGACAAAATAAGTCTACACGAACTCTTAGTGGGGAATAAATTAATCAGGGACGTTCCAAAAATGTGGTTTTTACGGGCATCCACTTATATGGTGTCACATAAGCAAAAATATGGCTTGCAACAATTGTATCTCTTCCCACCTTCCATCTCTTTGCTCTAGTTTTTTTTTCACTGTCCTTGCCTAAATCTACTCACACCCTCTGCAACCTCATGATTTGGATCCTTCAACAAGGCCCCCATTATCCATATCGATAGTCATCAACAGACGCTGAAGAGCCCATGGCCACCGAGCACCACCACATATTTATGCTTAGAATCTCCTCTGATTGAACCCATCACACCATCACATATACAAATGGAAAGCTAATTCAAAGAAAGTTAGATTTATGATGGGTTCTTAATGAACGAGTGATGATTTAAAAAATTTTGTTTGTTTGTTTCTTTGTTTTGTTATTATTTTTTTTTTTTGGGCTCTATTTTTATGTTTAACCCAATGAGAAATCTGTGTGTGTGTGTGTGAAGATCATAGCCTTGTCCTTCAATGAAACCCCCATATTTTGCATCTTCTCTTTCTCTTTTTTGTAATTATTTATCTTCAAGATCAAAGCCACTAAAATCAACCCCTTTCTCAATCTATTAACTCTCTCCTCTATTGCTGCTATTATTGGGCAAATTCGAGAAATACAACGCATTAGCCTTCAAGTTTGCCTTCCCTCACATGTCACATCTTTATACCTTTGTTTTGTTGGAATATGAAATATGGTCATAATCTTTATAATAAAAAAATAAAACATAATTTTGGTGGATTTTATGCAGACCATCAATTGATCTTGATGATATGCAATAAACAATTCGGCTATTCAATTTCTCAATCTTAAAAGGTAATCGGAGGTTGAGGTTCAATAACATTTTTTTGAGAAATTATTCAGTATTCTCGAAACCCCACGTCATCCATCCTAGGTGGTGCTCCAGGCCAATCATAAAATGCCACAAAAGCTTAATGTAAGACCATCTCCAATGGCCATCAAATCTATCATTGGTAGATTCCAATTCCCCCTTATCCAATCTATCCAAACAAACACACCCTTTTTTTCCCTTTTTTTTTTTCGTTAGGAACAAGAATTTGAAAAACAATTGTGGATTAATAATATCTTTCCCTTGTTCGTGAATTTTGAGTGGTGTATAATGTAGGTTCACTGTTGCTTCTATTTAGAAATTGAAGTGCCCTTATCTATATCTATGTCTGTATATTAAAAAGATTCAGTATATATTTAAGGCATTTTTTTATTTTTTATAAATAGGTAATAATTATTCATTGAAAGAAAAAATACTTAAAACCACTCCAAAAGACTTTTTGTATTGTATTTCGTATGAATTTTACCCAGCTGAATTACAAATTCAATATTTCAATAGGTTTTTATATTATATTTGATAAGCATTTTATATTTGAATCAATAAAAATAAAAAATAAAAACAGATATGCATTTTATATTTGAGCCCAAATTTGAGTGGGGCCCACACGTCTTTTGGGATGGGTCCAAAGAGGTGACATGTTTCTTGCCGCATAGCAAGTCACACGATGAAGACAGTTTGTCAAAACCATTTATAAGTGAATGGGAACTTGACGTCATTTTTGGGTTTGTGGAATGGGAAGTTAAAGGGTATTGAAACTTTAAGAGAGCTTGTGTGTGTATATAATCTCTAGGTGGACAAACTTGGATTAGGTCCCAAGGGGCACCCCAAGTTTGTAGAAAGGAGGAGTTATAGATAAAGTGAGCTTTGGTTCAAACCACCGCGCGCACCACCACTGCTCAACCAGGTACGGGTTGTGGGTTGGGTCCTAATATTAATTTTTTTAAAAAAATATATTTGAATTTCTAAACGAAATTAATTCAAATTTTGCGCCAAATTTGAATTCAATTTTCTGTCCAAACAGTGCCACTGTTTTAACAGTTTACACGCAATAGGTTCAAGTTCTTTCCCAGACAGATTCAAAACTGTTTCGACAGGTTCAATTCAAAATCAGATCTGTTTAGTTTGAATTCATACATGTTCGGTCTTTCCAAAGAGTCACCACTTAGCCTATAAATATAAGAACTCTTCCACCAGTCTAAACATCCAGAAAAATCAATTTTTTTCCCGATTTTGCTCTCTTTGCATTATTCTTCATATACTAGTTTTTTAGGAAAAATTTCTGAGAGTGTAGATCACAGGTTTTGGTTCGCCGTATAGATTGTTTAGAGTACTACTACAATCTGTGTAAGATCATTGTATCCTAAGAGATAGACACCATTTATCCGTAAGCATCGGAGCGGGGCAAATCTGTCTTAAGAACAGAGTGTCACACACTCGACTTGATCATTTTTGTACTTATTTATTTCAATAAATAAATTCTGTAAGTAATTTATTTTTATTTGTTTGATTTGTTTCACATTTTTTTCTCATACACAAAAGATTATTTGAACTCAACTAACAAAAGGTATTTGCAAATAAATTTAATGTTCCAACAAACTCTATATTTTAAAGTCTTGTTGGAGAATATATTTTAGAGTGATTAAGCAAATTAAAGTATACATTTTATTTTACCTTTGCCGTGAAACTACAGGACCAAATAGAGACACTCTTCTCAGGAGCACAAGTAATAAAATTCAATATAGTTGTGGAGATTCCAAGCAACACATTTGTTGGACTTTAGTGTTGTGCGATTCATTTTGTATTTAAAATTGAAAATTCCGCATGTCATATATGTATAAATAAATAAATAAAAGAAAATTAGTGAAATATCTCTCCCCAACTTTGTATAATAGGAGAGGTTCAAGATGTTTTCAGGTTGAGAATACACCTTTCTTTTTAATTTTGAAAGAAATTATTTTTATGAGTATTTTACATAAGATCACACACAGTGACAAAAAATTTCATTAACTATTAACAAATCTATTTGTATTTGACTTTTAATCATTAAAATTTTCTTAAAATAAAATATTAAAACTCAAAATCAATTTTTTCTTTCAAAAATAAATTCCCATATATTGTACGGGTTAATAACTGGGTAAAATAGTATTTCAATTTAATATTTATTGATTAGGTGTTGTAGTGGGTTAGGTGCCATATTATTTTACGCAATAACGCATAAATCGCGTTGTCATTGTCCCAACTTTTGAATCATAGTCAAAATTTTCTATACATAAAATATTAAAATTCAAAATCAATTTTTTCTTTTAAAAATAAATTCTCATATATTACACGGGTTAACAACTGAGTAAAATAGTATTTCAATTTATTGATTATAGGTGACATATTATATGCGTTGGGTTAGGTGCCATATCATTTTATGCAATAACCCGTAAATCGCGTTGTCATTATCCCAACTTTTTGATCACCCTATCATATATGGTTATTATAGTCTTTTATTAAGATTGACTACGGTTGTTAATATGTGGTTATTTTAACAAATTATAAAATAAAAAATTTAACATGCCGTGTTTGGACTTGCGAGCTCGTTATTGATTCTTTTTAATAATTTATTTTATGATCATCATTTAAATCAAACGAGTATGCATCATTTTTATTTTATTTTATTATGTATGTTATAAAAAATAAATAACTGTGGGGATATATTTTCTGAGTACCAACACGTGGCAGGGTGACGCCGACGTGTCAGCCGAGGTGCCACGTGTCTTGGTCGTGATGCCGAGGTGATCTCGGTTAGGCCGAGGTTATCTCTGAAGATATCGGAATCCGAGATAAGTGGATAAAAGGACAAGAGTCCTAGAATGAAGAGAGTCTTAGCCAAGATAAGGATAAAGCTCTTAGGGAGTCTATCCTTATCTCTTGGGGAATCCAAAGTAAGCACACAATGGGAGTCCATAGAAGTCAGGCTTCTATTGGGACTGGGATTGAGTTAACTATAAAAGAGAGGCATCCCCGTGGGTCTAAGGTACGCAATTTATGCTTTGAGCAGTGAATTTAGCACTTGATTATCTTTGAGAGATATACTGACTTAATCGTCGGAGTTCCCCCGGGTGGAAGAACCACCGCCGGAGCCTTCTCTTTCTGTTGCAGGTTAGCTGAAGCCATCTATTCTGCCGGTGCTCTCTAGCTGACTACTAAATGGGCAGTGCGATCAGAAAATCACTCACACAATTTGGAGCCGTCTGTGGGAAAGAAAGAAGAATAGATGGCCAGTAACGGACAGAAAGAAAAGATTGGGGACGACACTCCTATTGGGAGTGGCAGACCTATCAACCTTGATATCGAAGGAGATAACCACGATCAAGAACAGGCAAGATTGCCTCAAACACCAGCAGCATCATCTTCCCCAGCACAGCAACCACATACAGAAATACCTCGGGTGGTTAATGTAGTCCACTCGAAGGTAAATGAAAACGACATACGGGAGGAGACCCAGAAGGTGAAACACCTGCAGCACGTGAACCAGGTCGAACATAAAACACCTCGGCCTGAAGAGTGCCAGGGACCAACAATAGCCTTCACTGAAGCTGACCTAGAGATGGTCCAGCATCCACATAATGATGCCTTGGTAGTATCCCTCCAGGTTGGGGAGTGCCAAGTAAAACGCATCTTGATTGATCAAGGAAGCTCTTGTGACATCATGTATATCTGATGTTACAAGGAGCTCGGCCTTCATCCAGACAACATGGAACAATCCAATGGCCCAATGGTTGGGTTCAATGGAATGCCAACATGGCCACTGGGAGCAGTAAGCTTGGAGGTGCAAGCTGGCACTAGGAAGATCACAACAGAATTTACCATCATCGACACACCATCTCCTTACAACATCATCCTGGGAAAGCCATGGTTGCATGCAGTGGGGGCAGTTCCCTCAACATTGCATCAACCATTGCGGTTCCCAACAGAACATGGGATTGAAGAAGTCAGAGGAGATCAACTGCAGGCGAAGAATTGCTCCATGGCAGCAATGAAACCCACCTGCAGCATCCGAGAACCAGAGAAAGCAGAGATTGAAGACGAGGACATGGAGGTCCTAGATGATGTCGGCAAGGAGCCAGCCGAGAAGAGTGAAGAGGCATTGAAGAAAATACTCGTCCAGGAAGGGGATGAAGAACACTTCTTTCTTCTCAGCTTAGGCTTAGCCGAAGAAGAAGAAAGAGAGTTGGAGGCTTTTTTAAGAACAAATATTGAGGTGTTCGCTTGGACACCTTATGAAATGCCTGGCATTAACCCCGAGGTCACATGCCACAAACTGAACGTTGACAGGTCGGCCAAACCTGAACAAAGCCTTTCCCAAAGACAGCTTTCCTCTACCCAAGATCGACCAGCTTGTGGACGCCATATCTGGACATGGAAGGATGAGCTTCCTGGATGCTTATAGGGGGTACCACCAGATAGCCATGTACCCCCCAGATGAGGAGAAGACAGCGTTTATCACCCCAAAAGGCCTGTATTGCTACAGAGTAATGCCCTTTGGGTTGAAAAACGCAGGAGCAACTTACCAAAGGTTGGTAACCAAGATGTTCAAACACCTGATTGGCCAAACAGTAGAAGTCTACATCGATGACATGGTCATGAAGACCAAGGAACCTAAGGGTCATCTTGTCGACCTGTCAGAGGTCTTTGAGATCCTCAAAACATATCGACTCCGACTCAACGCATCAAAATACGCATTCGGAGTTGGATCCGGTAAGTTCTTGGGGTACTTGGTGACCAGAAGGGGCATTGAGGCCAGCCCAGATCAGATCAAAGCCATCCTAGAGTTACAGAGCCCGACATCGACAAAACGGTACAAATGCTTACTGGAAGGGCCGCAGCCCCAAATAGGTTCATAAGCCGAAGCTTAGACAAGTGTAAACCTTTCTTCAACCTAGTAAAGAAGACCACGGACTTCTTATGGACAGAAGAGTGTGAAGCCGCTTTGGCCGACCAGAAGAAATATCTCACCACGGCTCCAGTCCTCTCAACACCTGAACCTGGGGAAGAGCTGTTTTTGTACTTAGCGGTTTCGGAACACGCAGTAAGTTCAGTAGTAATCCGAGAAGAAAAAGGGGAGCAAAAGGCTGTCTACTATGTAAGCAAAACCCTGGCCAATGCAGAAACAAGGTATTTACCATTAGAAAAATTGATGCTGGCCTTAGTAATGGCCTCAAAAAAGTTTAACCATTACTTTCAGGCCTACAAGATTGTGGTACTAACAGAACACCCACTGAAATCCTTGTTGCAACAAGGAGACTTAACAAGACGAATAGCTAGGTGGGCAGTGGCCTTGGGTCAGTATGACCTGGAGTTCAGGCCAAGAACAGCAATCAAAGGCCAAGTTTTGGCCGACTTCGTGGCAGAGTTCACGCTAGAGTCCATCGTACACCGGGCTCCGTTGAGCCAAGGTGAGCGACGCACAAGCAAGGAAAAAGAAGCACAGCCAAATACAAACAGAACAGAGGAAAGAAAAAAAACTCAGACCCTGCAGCATTTATATCGGCGACTCCTTTCGACTGTTCGTTGATGGGAGCTCAAACCGACAGGGAGCAGGGGCTGGAGTAGTATTAATATCTCCAGATGGAGAGATATTGGAACAGTCCATTCGATTGGGGTTCAAGACCTCAAACAATAAGGCAGAATATGAAGCATTGATTGCAGGACTAAAGCTGGCAGTAGCAACAGAAGCAGATGAGGTAATAGTTTTTTGTGACTCACAACTTATAGTAAATCAGGCAACAGGAGAGTTTGCAGCCCGAGATGAAAGAATGTCGGCATACGCGAAGGTGGTCATCAGGCTGGCAGCCTTATTTCATAACTGTCGACTTCTTCAGGTTAGCCGAGATAATAACAGCCACGCCGATGCGTTGGCCAACCTAGCAAGTTCAATAAAGGCTGGAAAAACAAGGACAATAATGATTGATTATTTGTTGGACCCGAGCATAGAGCCACCAACCACAGAGCATGAAGCGATGTGTGTGGACATGGGACCAAGCTGAATGGATGCAATTGTTGCATTCCTGAAAGAAGAAAAGCTGCCAGAAGACCATAAGGAGGCACACAAGGTCAGATTGAAGTCGGCAAGATTCAGTCAGACAGCGGACGGACATCTCTACAGAAGGTCCTTTATTGGACCCCTTTTAAGGTGCGTACACCCTTTGCAGGTTGAAGATTTTTTATATGAAATTCATGAAGGAACTTGTGGAAGCCACGCTGGGGGCAGATCACTAGCCCACAGGGCTATTACCCAGGGGTATTGGTGGCCTTACATGCAAAAAGATGCAGAAACCTACGTGAAGAAGTGTGAACAATGCCAAAGGTTTGCACCTTTAATACACCAGCCAGCTGCTGACCTAAACCCTGTATTCAGTCCATGGCCATTTGCCCAATAGGGCATGGATCTCGTTGGGCAATTGCCCCAAGCAACTGAGCAAAGGAAGTACTTGCTGATAGCAACAGATTACTTCACGAAGTGGATAGAAGCAGAACCTCTTGCCAAAATCCGAGATGTGGATGTCAAGAACTTCATATGGAGAAACATCATCACCAGATTTGGGATTCCAAGGGCAATAGTTGCCGACAACGGATCGCAGTTTGATAGCAAACTCATCAAGAACTTCTGTGCGAAATTCAAGATAAAGAATTACTTTTCAACACCAAGCTTTCCTCAAAGCAATGGGCAAGCAAAAGCATCCAACAAAGTAATCTTGGATGGGATAAAAAAGAGGCTGCAGGCAGCAAAAGGAAAGTGGATAGACGAGTTGCCCAATGTACTCTGCGCATATCGGACTACGCCGAGAAGATCAACAGGGAAAACCCCCTTTGCCATGGCTTACGACACAGAAGCAATCATCCCACTGGAGGTCGGTATCCCAGGGATCAGAACCCAAGGAGTAAAGAATGGGATTAATGATATACTTTTAGCCCAAGATCTGGATCTCTTAGAAGAAAGAAGGGAGAAAGCTGCGATTCAGCTCACAGCATACCAGCAGCAGCTTGCCAGAGCTTACAATAAGAAAGTCAATCCAAGGGATTTTCAAGTCGGCAACCTAGTCCTGAGAAAAGTCGTCGGCAACAAGAAGGATCCCAAAGAGGGCAAGCTTGGCCCAAACTGGGAAGGACCCTCCAGAATTACTTCGGTATTAGGAAATGGGGCATATCGTCTTGAAGATAAGGAGGGCAAAGCATTGCCTAGACCTTGGAACACTTGTAATTTGAAATTTTTCTATCATTAGATGTTGCTTGTTCTTTGCCGATGTCATCAATAAAATCTTGACAGAATTCTTCAACACTTGTGACTGATAAAAGATGCATAATGTTGTTTTTAAATAATGAGAACCCAAGTGGAACTCAGGTTCACATTGAGGGCAAAGAGAAGGCAAAGATGTTTTTCACTTGTTGAAATTTGTAGCAATTTACAAGTTGAAGTTAAAACCGAGATAATTGTTTATCTTCACTTGTTGAAATTTGTAGCAATTTACAAGTTGAAGTTAAAACCGAGATAATTGTTTATCTTCACTTGTTGAAATTTGTAGCAACTTACAAGTTGAAGTTAAAACCGAGATAATTGTTTATCTTCACTTGTTGAAATTTGTAGCAATTTACAAGTTGAAGTTAAAACCACGATAATTTGTTATCTTCACTTGTTGAAATTTGTAGCAATTTACAAGTTGAAGTTAAACCGAGATAATTGTTTATCTTCACTTGTTGAAATTTGTAGCAATTTACAAGTTGAAGTTAAAATCGAGATAATTATTTATCTTCACTTGTTGAAATTTGTACCAATTTACAAGTTGAAGTTAAAGCCGAGATAATTGTTTATCTTCACTTGTTGAAATTTGTAGCAATTTACAAGTTAAAGTTAAACCGAGATAATTGTTTATCTTCACTTGTTGAAATTTGTAGCAATTTACAAGTTGAAGTTAAAACCGAGATAATTGTTTATCTTCACTTGTTAAAATTTGTAACAATTTACAAGTTGAAGTTAAACCGAGATAAGTGTTTATCTTCACTTGTTGAAATTTGTAGCAATTTACAAGTTGAAGTTAAAACCGAGATAATTGTTTATCTTCACTTGTTGAAATTTGTAGCAATTTACAGGTTGAAGTTAAAACCGAGATAATTGTTTATCTTCACTTGTTAAAATTTGTTGCAATTTACAAGTTGAAATTAAAACCGAGATAATTGTTTATCTTCACTTGTTGAAATTTGTAGCAATTTACAAGTTGAAGTTAAAACCGAGATAATTGTTTATCTTCACTTGCTGAAATTTGTAGCAATTTTCAAGTTGAAGTTAAACCAATATCGTCATTCAAACACTTGGTGAAAATTAAGAAAAAATTACAAGTTAAAACCAAGGTTATGATAAGCTGATACCATTTTGTACTTGCCGAACTAAATTATCGGTTTGTATAACCGAGGTGTATCACCCCGAGAAGGTTGCACAAAGAGTATATTAAAGACATGAAGAATATTCTAAGTATAGAATCATACACAAGCAATAAAGAGAAGATAAAGATTCAAGCATTCAGGGAAAGCAGATGTATTTCTACACAAGAGAGGGCACTACGGCCTAATTAAAAACAAAAGTACAGAAAAGAGATGTAAAAGACACAAAGAAAGATTCTTCACACGTCTTCTGAAAGCGGGGTGGACTGCTGTGTAGACACCTCGGCAGCCTTTTCTGCCGCAATCTCGGCATCAATCTGGGCAAGAGTTTCACCAATGCTTTAGTCGGCTAGAGGACCATCGGATGAAGCCTACTCAGGGGTAGCCTGCTTTGCAACCTTATCACCCTCCTCATCTTGAGTTAAGTCTAGGACTTGCTCATTTTGAGGAAGGGATTTGGCCCCAGCAGCATCTTTTGATTTCTTTACCAAAGCCTCATCCACTTCCTCGTCCTCAGACTCAGAATCATTGTTAGATTGAACTGGAGCTGGAGGTGGCGGCGGAAATGGAAGAGGGATAGCATCGGCACTTCTCAAAGGCGAATCCTCGGGGACATTGAGCTTCTTCAGAAGAGATATCCAACCAAGGGAGAAACCCCTGTTGCATGCCTGCTTCACTTGCTGCTCATAGGCCTCCGTGACATCGGCCATTCCCTGTGCATACGCCTTCTCATCGGCATCTTTGATTTTAGCCTCCTTGGTGGCCAAAGCTTCTTGAAGCTCTTTTTGTGCTTGGGATGTTTTATCCTCGGCCTCTCTTTTCTCGGCCTCAAGCACCTTCCGAAGGGCCTCAGTAGAATCCGCCTTCTCTTCAGCATCATTCTGAGCCTTAATGGCAGCCTCGGCCTGCTCCTCCAGAGTTTTCATCTTTGACTGCAAAATTTTGTTGGATTTTTTAAGACTGGAGATCTCCCTCCTCGCCTCGGCCAACTTTTCCCTATTCTCAAAAGATTGAATAGAAAAGGAATGGGCATGCTGAACAGCCTGAAAGAACACAAGATGAAGGTTATTTGCAAAAATTTTCCAAGTACAAGAAAGGAAGAAGAAATTACCAAGTAGAAGACACTTACTTGGACAGAACGTTGAAGCATCAGGGCGTAGTTCTCATACTCGCTCATCTTGGCATTCCGTTCAAGATCGCCGGGGAGGAGCAGAGCAGTACTGAGGGCTACACCGACGTTAATATCTTCGGCGCTATCGGAAGCGAATACTGGCTTATCCTCCAGAGTAATTTTTGGAGCCCAAGGGACATCATTCTTCTTTGACCCTGAGGTGGTCGCAGAAGATGACCTCGGCTTCTTGGACTTTGGGGATCCAGATGGTTGAGACTTAGATCGCCTCTTTCCAGCAGAAGGCTGAGAATTGTCACTCTCAGCCAACTTAGAAATTGGCAAAGTATCTTCAGACTCAATCTGAGTTACTTTGGCCTTTGGCAAAACCTTTTTCACTCTCTTCGGCTTTGGTCGAGGCTGGGTTGGAATTGGTTGAGCAGCAACGTCAGTTAGAAGACTGGCCAGGAGATCTTTTGCAACCGGTATTGGGCGACCCATCTCGGCAGAAGAAGTTGTTCGGCGTCGACAACGGCGTTGAGATATCGGAATAAGGTATGGGGCCGAGGTTGATGGTTGGTTAGCTAGATCAGATGTTGACCCTTGATCCGTTCAGGATATGGACGCAGTTTGTGGAGTTGTGGCAGAAGGTGGAGACAAACTTTTCTTTTTTTTCTTTGGGACGTCGGGCAAAGCTGATTTGTAAGTCGGGATGAAATTAAGAAGCAAAGGAGCCTTCCGTTTGTGCAAAGGCAAGTCCAGGAGTTTTTTAAAATCTTTGCTGGGGACAAAAGACTCACGAAAGCCCTTTGGTGGTTTACTAACAGCTGCAAGGAAAACAGACATTAGAAATAGGTAAAGCATTAAGGGCTTGAAAAGAAACAACCAAGTATTAATGTTGGGCTCTTACCCTTGCCCTCTAAAACTGATCGAGGAAGAGGGTAGAGATGGAGATCCTCGTCTGGAGCAAACTCCCAATTCCTCGAAGTGATGAAATAGTCATCTCCAGCCCCCTTGTTGGAGTCTGGGAGGTCGGCTATGATTTTGAACTCGGTGGACCTCGGCTTAAGGTAATAAATATAGCCTTTTTCTTTTAAGTTAAGGCCACACATGGTATAACAGAATTGGATATCGGCTAGGGTGATCCTAGCATTTTCCTGTTTAGCTAAGGCTATGATACCATTGATCACTCGATAAGAATTTATGGCAAGTTGCATAGGGTTCAACTTATAATAGTGGAGAATCTCGCGAAAAATGATGTTGAGTGGAAGCCGAAGTCCACACTCAGTAAAAGCTACAACGGGAAAGGGCATCGAATCATCTGTGGGCATAATGGAGTCATCATCCCCAGCCAGCCTCTGATAGACATCGGCAGGAATGGAGAACTCTTGCCTAAAGTACTCAAGTTTGTTCGCGGTGTCTACCCTATGTCTCCACATACCCATGACATCGGCCTAATTTAAGAAAGCTAAGTTTCAGAAAGAAGATGTTCTAAAAAGAGGGTTATTGGGACCTTGGCGTGTGCTAAGAGCAAAAGACTGCTCCAGTTCTTTCTAAGAATTGGGGGCTCTACAAACAAATCCCAAAACTTAAAATCTATGAACACAAAGATTAAAGGCACAGAATCTGGAAAAGACACAAGAAATATAGGGTCAAGAACAGTGGCAAAAGAGTGGAGAAACAGTGCAAGTGTTCAAGACACAGGCAAGGGCAAAATCTTGGAATAAACACATTCAGATATATGGTTCGCAAGATGAATGTTTGAGCAAAATAGTAATGGCAACAAGTAATGGAGAGTATCAAAAGAATTGAAAACGAAAAGAACAGCGGATTACCAGAGAAAATGGAGCCGATAAGAAAATTGCCGAAGTCAGGCGACGGTTACAATAGTAACAGAACGGCAAAAGCTTCACTAGAATAAAGGAATGGAGGCAGTTGCAGAACTTGAAGAATGAACAATGGCGAATTCAGGAGAAAAGAATTTAGACAGAGAAAGAACAAAGAGAAATCAAATATGAAAGTGAAGAGACAAGAGAACAGGGAAAAAGTTTTGTAAAAACCTGAAACGGCGGCAAAGAGGAATTAATGAGTCTGGAAAGACGGTTTTGGCAGACGGCGCACACATGCGCAAGAATAACGCGGTTCGCAGGCGAGTCAGAAGCACGAGCCAATGAGGAAAAGACGCGTGAATGAAACAGTTGAATAATGATGTGTGACAGCTCATACGTGTGAAGGAGTTCATTAGGGTCTTTTCTCTAAAGAAGAAATGTCGGCCTGAAATAAATGATCTTGGTTGAGGAGTTCTTGAGTTGATGTACTGGCAGGAAGTACCGATATAGGTTCCATCACCTCAGAATGTCAAGGTAATAGAACCTAGGGGGCAGTTGTGAGGATATATTTTCTGAGTACCAACACGTGGCAAGGTGACGCCGACGTGTCAGCCGAGGTGCCACGTGTCTTGGTCGTGATGCCGAGGTGATCTCGGTTAGGCCGAGGTTATCTCCGAAGATATCGGAATCCAAGATAAGTGGATAAAAGGACAAGAGTCCTAGAATGAAGAGAGTCTTAGCCAAGATAAGGATAAAGCTCTTAAGGAGTCTATCCTTATCTCTTGAGGAATCCAAAGTAAGCACACAATGGGAGTCCATAGAAGTCAGGCTTCTATTGGGACTCGGATTGAGTTAACTATAAAAGAGAGGCATCCCCGTGGGTCTAAGGTACGCAATTTATGCTTTGAGCAGTGAATTTAGCACTTGATTATCTTTGAGAGATATACTGACTTAATCGTCGGAGTGCCCCCGGGTGGAAGAACCACCGCCGGAGCCTTCTCTTTCTGTTGCAGGTTAGCTGAAGCCATTTATTCTGTCGGTGCTCTCTAACTGATTACTAAACGGGCAGTGTGATCAGAAAATCACTCACACAATAGCATATGATGTGGATTCCACAGAGCTTCTTTCTCTCTGTGACTTATATAAACCTCTCTCTCTCTCTCTCTCTCAACTAAACCATCATTTTATGAGCCTTCTCAAGTAGTTTAGTCCAATCTCTCCACTCACTCACACCACATCCCAACAGCTCTTCATTTCCAATCTTCATCCTAGCCTAGGCTACTCACCCACCTACCCTTTATACACAGATTTTTTTGGGAGGGATGGACTGGGTTTGAATTCAATTGAAATACCACATAATCATAATGGAAGCGCCTGTTGTGTCTTTCATTGTCAACAGACTTGGAGTTTTGTTGACTGAAGAAGCAAAATTCTTATATGGAGTAAGCGACCAGGTTGAACAAATCCGAGTCGAGTTGAAGCGAATGCAATGCTTCTTACAAGACGTAGATTATTCAATACAAACTGATCTTGTAGATGCGAGGGCCAACAATTAGGTTGCGGAAATCAGAAAACTTGCTTATGAAACCGAAGACATCCTCGAAACTTTTGTCATCGAAGTTTCATCCAAAAGGAACAAAAAGGGTTTCCGAAACACCCTTAAAAGATTCGCTTGCATCTTCAACGAATGGCTAGACATTCACAGGGTCGGAAGTGAGATCGGTGCCATTAAAAATAAGATCACTGACCTCACCGGTAGTTTACATACTTATGGCTTGAAAAGTATAGGTGAGCCAGTTCAAGTGTTGATTTTAAATTAAAGTTTTGGGTGAATTACACTTATAGTCCCTATAGTTTGGGACTTGTGTCACTTTAGTCCCTGACTATTCAATTGTGACACATTTAATCCTAATTTTTGAATCTTGTTCCAAATAAGGACAATTGAAGATATCATTAGATTTTTCAAGGGTAAAATCGTCAATTTGATAAAATATAAACTAATTTGACAAAAATAAATGTCAAAGAAATATTTTTGAATATTTAAAAATTATTTCTACCCACTAAAAATAAAATTATGTAAAATTGATAAATTTTTTAGACATTTATTTTTTTTTACCAAATTAATTTTTATTGTGTTTGGATGATGATCATGTAAAATTAATTTTTTAAAATTAATCATGTAATTTTTTTAAATTTTTATCAATTTTATATAATTTTATCATTGGTGGATAAAAATAATTTTTTAAAAATTAAAAATATTTGTTTGACATTTATTTTTGTCAAATTAGTTTATATTTTATTAAATTGATGACTTTGCCCTTGAAATTAAACAATAGTATATTCAATTGTCCTTATTTGGAACAAGATTGAAAATTCAGGGTCAAATGTATCACAATTGAAAAGTCAGGGACCAAAGTGACACGAGTCCCAAATTATAGGGACTGTTAGTGTAATTTGCCCTTAAGTTTTTATTTATTTATTATTTCAATTATTTTTATATATTTTTTATTTAAAGTATATTTTTCTGTCTTTTGAGATGCAAAGTTATTACTAATTAAAATTTGAAATTTAAATTATGTAATATATTCCATTAATCTTTCGTGTGACATAATCAATTTTAGGAAAGAATAATATTTTATATTTTATTTTTTCAGTTAAATTTAGGGGAAATTAAAAAGACATAACTCTACGAGTTTGTGTAAGAATTTAAGGATAATAACAATTTGCTTGCTAGTTAAAATTCTTGTGATTTGAAATCTTAAAATAATAACACTAAAAAAAATTTTGGTTTTAAAGACCATAATTTAGGGACAAAATTATTTTTTTGGAACCAAATAATTTTGTTACGAAAAGTGTCTTTATTATATTTTTAGCAACAAAAATTGGGTATTAGTAATGAATTATTATCTTTTTGGGAACAAATTTTTTGTCTCAAAAAATAAACAATTTTGAGACCAAATTATTTTGCACCTAAAAGTCTATTTATTAGTGACATTTTCAAAATTTTGTCATTAAAAGCCTTATTTTTGACTTTTGGGAACGATCTTTTACCAACTATCATCATGACGATGAAAATTGATCCCTAAATATCTTTTGCAACAAAATTTTCACATTTAGAGATCAAAATATTTGATATCTAAAACACTTAGATGTTGTAATGTAATGACAACTTCGACATTATAGTTCAAAATGCCATCATGATTCTAATAAAAAAAGTTCAAATTTTTTTTCAAAACTTATAACTAAATACTCAATTCAAAACTCATAACTAAACTCTTTTCAAAACTCTATTTTTTTATTAAAAAAATAAATAAACATTTTTTTAATTTTGTTCTTCAAAATTATTTTTTTATTTTTTTCAAAATAATATTTTTTTTACAATATTTTTTTTTTTTTTTTGATAGTATATGCTTTTAAAAATATCAATTGTTATAACTGTTTTTTTTGTGTTGTTATTGAATATGAAAGAAGGGCAAAATAATAAGTTTATATTATTTTATTCTTTAATTTTTGAAAATGAATTAATATTTTGAGACTTAGGTCAAGTTTGGCTACTACAAGATAATTTATCTTTTTATCTTTTTTTTCATTACATTATCTCTCTACTTTTCATATATATATATATATATATATATGGGCAATCCATTTTTTTTAATTTAAAAAACAATATTTTGTATTTAAAAAAATTAAAAATATTTAAAAAATAAAATAAAATATTTAAAATTAAAAAATTAAAAATTAAAATTTTTAAATATTTAAAAATATATATTTAAAATATTAAAAAAGGATAAATTACAAATACACCTCCTGAGGTTTGCTTAAAATATGAATTGCCTACTGTGGTTTGGAAAATTACAAATACTTCCTTGTTAGAATTTTTTATTTAACAAAATTAATTGAAAAAGTGAAATTTCAAACTGTTCACCTATACAATAATAAAATTATCTAAATTATTAATTGAAATAAAATTTTAACATTATGAAAAACTGTTAATTAACTTGATGATTTATTAATAAAAGGGCCTATTTGTTATGAAATTGGAAACCTTAGGGGGCATAATGTAATTTCTAGAACCACAGGGAGTAATTTGTAATTTAAGTAAATCTTAGGGGGTGTGTTTGTAATTTACCCTAAAAAAAAAACCAAATCAAGCCTTAAGTCCTATCAAATAGTGTCGGCTACATAAATCCTTCTTCTCTACTCGACTCTATCAACGGCCATTTGGTTAGTCAAATTAAAGAGATCCATATATCTATTTACTACTCTCCCACGTCAATTTAGGTCTGTCCATTCTCCTAACACTTCCATCTACCGTCACTGTATCGCATCTATTCACTACTGTCTCTGTTGGTCTCTGTTCTATATGACCAAACCATCTTAATCTATTTTCTCTCAACTTATCTTCTATCGATACTATTCCTATCCATTCACGAATCTATTCATTCCTAATTCTATCTTTTCTAATCTTTGTCACACATCCACCTTAGCATCCCCGTCTCCACAACACTCATCTTATCTACATATTGTTTCTTAATTACTCAACATTTCATCTCATACAACATCGTTGGACTAATAACTGTTCTATAGAACTTTCCTTTTACTCTAGTGGATACTCGTTTATCACATAGTACCCTAGATGCACTTTCCTACTTAGGCCACCATGCTTTAATTCTATGGACCACATCCGCACCAATCTCCTTAACTGCTGTGATAATCGATCCTAAATAATGAAAATATTCACTCTAGGTAGTTTTTGGTTCTCAATCTTCACTTCTTCTTTGCTTCTATTGTTACTGTTACTAAAATTACACTCCATGTACTTTATCTTAGTTCTACTTGTCCTAAATTCTTTAAATTCAAGTGTTTCTCTCCAAGCCTCCAATTTAGTGTTAACTCAGTTCTCTAGTCTCATCCAGTAACAAGATATCATCTGCAAAAAGCATACACCATGACGTGTCATCCTGAATATTTCTCGTCAACTCATCCATAACTAAAGTAAAAATATAATGACTTAAGGTTGATCATTGGTGTAACTCCATAATAATTAAAAATTCACTTGTCTTTCCAGTAGGTGATCTAATAGTGGTCACCACACCTTCATACATGTCCCTAATCACATCAATGTCTTCTTTCGTCACCCATTTCTTCTCTAACATTTACCAAATTATATCCTGAGGCACTCTATTATATGTTTTCTCAAGATCAATAAAAATTATATGAATATCTCTTTTCTTTTCTCTATATTTTTCTATTACTCTCCTGAAAAGATAGATTTCTTTCATTGTTGACCAACCAAGCATAAATCCAAATTGATTCTCTGACACCTCTGTTAAAATATTTTTTAAAAAATATAGCACACAAATATAGTAAATACAACACACATTAAAAAAATAAATAAATATTTACAATAAAAAATTTACTGTGAAAAAAATAAAATGAAGTAAATTTTCAAATATTTTAAAAAATAAACTCAAAACAATTTCAAAGTACAACTTAAAATTAAAACTCTTTTCAAAACTCATAATCAAACAAATTTTCTCTTTTCAAAACTCATTTCAAAAACTTATCTTTCAAAACACAACTCCACACTCAAATCATGATTCTAAAATTAAACCAAATGAAGCCCTAATTTTTCTCATAACATCGTTTCTCTCTCGTGTGACCTTTTACATTGTTGAAGTGATTTCAAAATTTTAAAATGTAATAACTTTTGATTTATATCTCCATATTTTGTAAAATTCATATTTTTAGAAATTTCATTGACTTAGTCTGATTTGGCTATCGAAATTTCACTAACTAATCGAAATTTTATTGAACTGTCTCAGGTTAATAAAATTTTATCAACTTTTTTTTTTTTTTTGAAACTTTATATTCATCATGGATATTATTTTACAGATCTTAATGAAAACAATTCCAAAAATACAAATTTTATAAATAAAAAAAATTAGATCAAAAGTTATATAATTTTGAAATTTTTAAATGAGTTAAAAAAGTAATAAGCAATACCTGAAACGGTATAGTGAGAGTATTTTTGTTACCATATATTTGGAGGACCTATATTACTATAAAAAAAATTGTGTTGTCCTTATTCTTCTAAAAAAATATTATAAGAAATCATAAACAAAAAAATCCTATAAATTTATAGAAACATATAAAAATAATATTTAACAATTTTGACCTCCACTTTTTTTAATATATATTTTATAAAGGATGTATTGTTATATGGCGAAAAATGATTCATAAAATAGAATTTTTATATACAAAATTCATACAAATTATGTGACACTGTTATTTTTGGACCATAAAATGAGTGTTTTTTTCCTCTTTAAAATGAAAGAATCACAAAAGCAAAAAAAAAATATGTGAGTTTTTTGTATGAAAATTCTATTTGTACAATATTATTATTGAAAATCGACAGTTAGAAAGACTAAACTAATATTGCTGTAGGTGAAGGCATAAGAAGTTCGGCAGTTGAGAAGCATCAAGAATTGAGGCAATCGTATTAGCATGTTGCTGAAGAGGATTTTGTTGGGTTTCAGGAAGACTTGAACAAGGTTGTGAAACATTTGGTGCAAGTTGATGACTATACTCCTAGTCGAGTTGTCCCTATTTGTGGCCTGGGTGGTTTGGGAAAGACCACTCTAGCTAGAAGAGTATATCATCACAAAGATGTCAAGGATCATTTTCATCGTTTGGCATGGGTATGCATATCTCAGCAGTACCAAACAAGAGATATTCTACAAGGAATCTTCAACAAACTTGTTCCAGAGAGGAAGGAAGAGGTTGTGAGGATGAGAAATGAAGAGTTGTTTGAGCAACTCTATGAAGTCCAACAGAGTAAAAAATGCTTAGTTGTACTAGATGATATTTGGTCAATAGATGCTTGGAAGAGCTTGAAACCGACCTTTCCAAATGGAAACACGGGTAGCAAAATTTTGCTAACGACTCGTAATAAAGCAATGCCTTCACAGATAGATCCATACCATATCTTACATGAACCCCAGTGTTTAAATGATAAGGAAAGTTGGGATCTACTTCAAAAGAAATCATTACTACGAAGAGATGGTAGAGGTAATATTAATCAGTCCACATTGCTATATATTTTTATACAAATTAAATTATTTCAATGTTAGTTTTCATATCATCTGTGTGATTTGTTATCATCTAAAAAGATTAATGACCCACGGGCAGAAATTTAGGAAAGATGGAAGATACATTAGCTCTACTGGCCATAGGGTCGTACCAAATGTATTTAGAATATTCATTCTACGAAAACTACATAAAATTGAAAACTTTCAAGGGATTACTATCCAGTGAGATAAAAAATAAAATTTTACACAAACATGTTTGCACCTTCATACCTTTTCACTTGCACCCCATATTTTTATATTTTTTTTTTCTCTATCTCATTGTGTTGTAATTTCCCCAAGTTTCAATAGTTGGAATAGGGAAGGACTCATACAAAAAAAAAAAAAAAAAAAAAAAAAAAAAAAAAAAATCAAATTAATCAGGCATTCAAAATCACATGATCCATAGTTGTTTTCTAAAAATAGATAGTATATTATCAAAATCATATATTTAAAAATAAATAAATAAATTTGATCTTATTACTATGTGGTTATAAATATATGATTAATTATGATTTTTTACATTGTTGATTTACTAGATAAATTGTAACGCCCTCAAAAAAATACAATTAAATCCACATCCTTGACATGCAAAAACATAAGAAAATAAAGCATATTCCCATTCATCAGAGTATTCATTACAAAAGTATTACATGTTGACAACAAAAGTAAATGCCCTATGGACTTATAACTTTCCAAGCCAACACTTGGTTACAAAAGAAGAGAGTACTAACTCAAATACATAATAAGCCCGTGACTTGAATTTACATGTAA
Organism: Camellia sinensis; assembly: GCF_004153795.1. NCBI lineage: Eukaryota > Viridiplantae > Streptophyta > Magnoliopsida > Ericales > Theaceae > Camellia > Camellia sinensis. The sequence goes on along the minus strand of NW_021024715.1, from coordinate 1,242,245 downwards.
CACCAAAATAACAAAACAACACAAAAAGAGTCTTCAACTCCCAGAACCTCTCAAGCTATGTCCTTGGAGGTGGCATATCACCTGAACTTGAAAATGATGTCCCATATAGGGTGAGCCACAGCCTAGTAGAGATATACTAAACCAAGAATGAGAAATAACTAAAACATTTAGCATTTGATAGATGGCTAACACTTATAAACCAATTTATAACCCAATTCAGTTCCATGACAAATAACCCATGTTTCATTCCACTTTCCTTTACTTATACCATTTCAATTCATAATCATGGCTCAGAACCTGGCCAAACAATTTAATGAGACTATAACTCATATTAAAACACTTCCATACTTCACAATTCACATGAGATTATAACTCATATTAAAATACTTCCATACTTCACAATTCACATGAGATTATAACTCATATTAAAACACTTCAATACTTCACAAATGATACACAGATTTGCTGTATCACTGGAGTCCATCCCCTATCTCCTCCCAAACCGTGGAGTACATCCCCTATCTCCTCCCACACAACACACATATTCCAAGTATATAAACACTCATCATATACAAGGATCAATCAATACACATATTTGATGTATTATTCAAACCGTCATATTCAATGACATATTCAATGTGATTAGTTTCAGTTTTTCCTAATCAACATACAGTGTCTACAACAGTCAAGACTATCCTCCACCGATAGCCTAAAGCAGTTATTTCTAAACAAAAAATAAATGCACTAAACCGATAGCATATTAACATTCTCATGGATGAGTGATTAAATTATCCAACTCCACCATTCAACTTTATAATTCTCTAATTTCAAAATTCCCAACTTAATTTCATATTCCCACAAATTAATTATTCAAATTAATTTATCACATAATTAGGGCATTTTTTCCTAATTCTCAATATCAACCCTAAAGTTCAATTTCTTCAATATAATAACAATAATTCCATTTTTCTCAAGGTCTCATATACACATGGGATTTAATATTTTGAAAACTCCCCCTTTTATAATTTACGAATCAAACCCTAACTTTTCCCAAAATTACCCAACAACACCAACTAATCAAAATGACTAAAATTCATGTCAAAACCCATAAGATGGAGTAGGGTATCCCTACCTCGAAATGAAGAGACCAAATGGAGAAGATGGTAAAAACCCAAAGTGCTCCAAATCCAAGATTTTTCAGATTAAAGTGAAGCCCACACCACCCTCTTTCTTTCTTACAAAGGGATTAGGGTAGAAACACTCAAGAACTAGATCAAACCTTAGAGAGAAGGTATGTAGAGAGAGAAGAAGCAGCCGGATTTAGGGTTTGAAAATAATAGAGATGAAAAAGTGAAGTGTAATTGTCACGCCCTCAAAAATAAACCCATTATATATACATCATTGACATGCATTATTTATAGTAAACAATTTATTAAATCATTCATCAGAGTATTACTAATTAGAAGCATCACATGTAACATCGAATAAAATGCCCTACAGGCTTACATCCTTCCAAGCCAACACTTGGATACAAAATATGAGTTCTAACTCAATACAAGAAAAGCCCTAGGCTTGAATGCTTACATGTACTAATTAATAAAGACAATTAACTAAGATAGTCTTCTTCAAAATCCAGAAACCGAACCCTCCCAAGCTAAGTCCTTGGAGGTAGCTTATCACCTGAACCTGAAAATGATGTTCCCATATAGGGTGAGCCACAGCCCAGTAGAAAAATACTAAACCACATATAAGCAATGAATAAAGCAATAGCATTCAACAGATGGTTAACCAAGATAATCAATTACTCCATTTTACAGTCTCATGACACTATTGTCTAAGACACGTTTTACTTTCCAACTTTATCATCATGGCTCAGAACCTGGCCAAACTTACAACAGTGAATTATATATATATCATATTCACATTCCTCCAATATCAACAAATAAATGAGACTCAAGCTCAAATCAAAACACTTCATACTTCCAGTTTGATACACATTTTAGTGCTGTATCATTAAAACACTTCAATATAGATAAGCACACATAAAAGTGATGCTAATGGAGTCCATCCCCTATCTCCTCCCAAACAAAAATGCATATACAATGTATTAAACACTCGTCATATACAACACACAATCAATACATGTATTTTCTGTATTAATTCAACAGTCTAAATCAATGACTTAACCAATGCGATTAGTTTCAGTTTTCCCTAATCCACATGCAATGTCTACAACAATCACGACTATCCTCCACCGATAGCCCAAAACGGCCCACGAGTAACTTGGAAATAAATATATCAACAATTCAATAGGCGAGTGATTTAAATTATCCAACTACACCATTAATCAATAAATTCCCCAATTCCCTTAAATTAATTATACAAATTAATTAATTAACACAACTAGGGTTTTCCCCAAAATTACCAAAGTGCCCCCAACATATCAAAATACTAAAACTTAGAACAAAACTTATAAGATGGAGTAGGAAATCCCTACCTCGAAGACAACAACCCAAATGGAGAAGACAGAGATGATATCCAAATACCAAAGTGCTCCAAATCGCCAACTATTCAGATTAAATGGAAGCCCTCGACTCACTCTATCTTTTTAATGAAGGATCTAGGGTAGAAACACACCCTAAGTAGATCAATCCTAAGAGAGAAGGTGTGTAAAGG
>NW_021024715.1:1178229-1228125 GCF_004153795.1 Camellia sinensis | reverse complement strand
AGGACTCTCAAAAATATTCTTTTTGGAAAGTAAGAGGAGAGAGAAGTTGTAGAAAATGATTCAAAAAATGCCCAGCTGCCCTCTGTTATCGACTTCTCGCTCGAGCGCAAGAAGGCCCGCTCGAGCTCCAAGAAACATGAATAGATGTTACATCCCGGCTCGAGCGCGAAAACCAAGTCCGCTCGAGGTATATCACCCCCTCTCCAGAACTCACACCCACAATTTGCTACACCGCAATCGAACCGCGCCAACAAGCTCGCCCCGAGACACCCCCACTCACTGAGGCGTAGAACGACCTCTCCGCTCAGTTTGTAGAAAACACACCTGCAGAAGTTTTGCAGGGACACAAATACTGAAGTGTGTAAAAACCCGCTCAGCGCAAATGGCCGCTCGAGCGTTAACACGACTAAAAACGCAAACTCCCGCCGAGCCAATTAATTACCCGGCTCTGGCGTAACACCAAAAACGCTTGCGGCAACTAGATTTGAACTTAGGCTCAACCAACCTATAACCACCTGAGCCCAAAACATCCTAAAACCACACATGTGGATTCAAAGGCTACAACAAGTATACAACCACCAACTCCACCGTGATACCAAACATCCGGAATACAAACAAAACAGAGAGAAAGGGAAAACCCGGGATCCGCCTAAAACCTACCCTCCTATAAAGAACCAGAAAATAAGGAGGACTTTTACCCCCGTAATTATGTCAGGACCCAACACAAGCCGCACTCATTTAAAGGACCGAGCAAAACGAAAAAAAAGAATAATTCGTCCCCCGAAATATTAAACAAACGTTTTTTTCAAAAAAAAAAAACAAGTGTTTCCTCCATGTTCCAAGAATATTATACCTCCAAATAATAAATTTTTAAACATCCGACCGTTACCCTTGGCAAACAATCTCCTTTCAAGAATGCATTTACATTTATACATAACAACCTTGTATTCATCAAAACAATGCCAATTTCTTTGAAATTTACCAATTTCAACTTCATTTTTCCACAATTCCATTAACACAGTGCCAACATTAATATTCGATGCCTGCATTTTCCACAAAATGTTTTTAAGACAACTTTAAACATATATAATGCTCTTAAAGTTCAATATTATTAAAAAATTCAATACATGATTACACCATTAATAAAACATTGCCGAATCTTTTCACGGACTTTCAGCTCACGTTCCCAAGTGTTTCCTCCACTCCGTTGATTGCTTCCATAAAAACTTTACCATGGGAATGTCTTGCTCGCAAGAACTTAGATCCCGCCTATCCGAAGACCCGACTGGTCTCTCCTCATACGAGGCATCCCATCTATCTCTAAATCGGTCCAATCTCAACACCATGGGACGGATCCGCTCGTACTTCGAAGAAATACTAACGTGAAATACGTTCATGCACCCCGGACAAGCGGTGGCAAGCCAAACGATAACAACTTCTCCAATCCTCTCAAAGGATCTCAAACGGCACCAATAAACCGATGGGGATAACTACCCACTTTTCCCGAACCTCATCAAACCCGCCTAGGTTGATATTTTCGGAAAACATGTCACCTACATTAAACCCAAGTCTCCTCCTACGGTCGGCATAACTCTTTTGGCGACTCTTGGGCTGTAACAAGCTCTGCGGAAATAAGCTCAACCTTCTCCGTCGTCTCCCTAACCAACTCCGGACCCCAACAAAGGTGCATCACCCACCTCCGGACCCAACAAACTAGAAACTACATGGATCGGCCATACAATGGCGCTCAACGGTTGTCATACCGATGCTAGACTGAAAAACGTTGTTGTCAGGCAAACTCCACCAAGGCCAAATGCCCTCTCCCACGTCCCACTTAAGTCAAGGACCAAACCTCGACGAAGCATATCCTCAAGGCATCTGAAATAGTACGCTCGGACTGCCGTCAGTTGAGGATGATATGGCCGTTACTAAAGGTCAACTTAGTGCTAAGGCACTCTGCAAACTCTGCCACAACTTAGCAGTTTAAAACGAGATCTCTATCTGAGCACGATCGTCACTGGGTACCCGTTGCAATCTCCACTATGTCCCAAATATACAAGTAGCGAGATGATCTACCAAATGCTCTCACGCGCCATAGGAATAAAGTGCGCCGACTTAGTCAACCGGTCTACAAAACCGACCCAAAATAGCATCACTACCCCTGAGTCCTTGGAAGAACCAACAACGAAAGTCCATAGTGACATGCTCCCACTTGCAACTCGGCAAATGTAGCAAGGTTTCAACAACCCTGCTGCCTCTGGTGCCGCCTTCACTTGCTGTAGAGAGTAAGGCACTTCGATACGGAAAACAGCCACACATCTCTCTTCATACGCCCGCCACCAAAAACTGGCGACCCCAAATCCCGATACATCTTAGTGCCTCCGGAGTTGCACCGCAAGGCTGTAATGGTGATGAAAACTCATCAAGTATTCTCTCGGCAAGACTCCGGACAAAACAAACAGTCCTCGTTATCTCACACTCAGTCGGTGATACACCGGTCAAACCCTTCTCAACCTTCCCACTGGAGATCTTTCTCTCGGAAGGGATTCTTACCTCAAGGTACCTCTCTGGGCCTCTAACACTCGAGTCCACAAGTTGTAGGCTTATGCAACAACAGAAAACAAGCCGCATAAGCCTCAACGGATTCGCCAGAAGCAAATTAAACTCGCCAAAGTGTGCACCCAACATATCTCCATTCCCCGGATGGCTATACAAGCTACATCACTAATGGAATTTCTACTAAGGGCATCCGCCAAACATTGGCCTTCCCGCGCTGTGATCAGTGCCAACTGATAGTGCAACTCAAAATCATAGTCCTCAATGAACTCCATCCACCTTCTCTGCCTCAAATTCAAGTCTCTCTGTGTAAACAGATACTTTAAACTCTTGTGGTCCGAGAACACCTCGAACTTCTCACCATAAAGGTAGTGCCTCCAGATTTTCAAGGCAAAGATCACAGCTGCTAACTCTAGGTCGTGTGTGGGGTAATTCTTCTCGTGTATTTTCAACTGACGTGAGCCATAAGCTACCACTTTCCCCTCTTGCATCAACACACAACCCAAACCCTCTCGTGAGGCATCACAATAAACCGCATAACCCAACCCTCTCTCCGGAATAATCAACACCAGAGCGGTGGTCAATCTAACCTTCAACTCTTGGAATGACTTTTCACAAGTCTCACTCCACACGAACTTGACCCCTTTCCGTGTCAATCTAGTCAACGGTGAAGCTAGCCCGGAGAAATCTTTCAAGAATCGGCGGTAATACCCAGCTAATCCCAGAAAACTGCAGATCTCAAACACACTCTTAGGCTGTGCCCAATCCTGCACTGCCTCAACCTTGGATGTATCAACAGACACCCCTTCCCCAGATACCACATGGCCTAAGAATTTGACCTCTCCTAGCCAGAACTCACACTTCCCAAACTTGGCATACAGCCTATGGGCTCTAAGCAACTCAAGCACCACTCTCAAGTGTTCCTCGTGCTCCTCCTCAGAAGGCGAATAGATAAGAATGTCGTCTACGAAGACAACTACAAATCAATCTAGGAATTCCCGGAAGATCTGGTTCATCAAGTCCATAGAGACTGCCGGTGCATTAGTGAGCCCAAATGGCATCACCAAAAACTCATAATGGCCATACCGCATACGGAATGCCGTCTTCAGAATATCCTCCTCCCTGACCCTCAACTGGTGGTAACCCGATCTTAAGTCTATCTTCGAGAAACAACGGGAACCCTTCAACTGGTCAAACAAATTATCTATACGGGGCATAAGGTACTTATTCTTAACCGTAGCCCGATTCAACTTCAGGTAGTCGATACACAATCTCAAGGCACCATCTTTCTTTTTAGCAAAGAGGGCCGGTGCTCCCCATGGTGAAACACTAGGGCGAACAAAACCCTTATCTAACAATTCCTGGAGCTGAATCTTCAACTCACTCAACTCGGCTGGGGCAAAACGATAAGGTGCCATAGAAATCGGCGCCGTCCCGGGCACTAAATCAATAGAGAACTCTATCTCTCGATGAGGTGGCAAACTAACGAGATCCTCGGGAAAAAACATCCGAATACTCACAGACCACCTTCGGCAATACTATCTGGGTCTCATCGCACTCACCACTCATGAAGCTAGCAATTAGACCACTAAACTCACCCCGCCCTCGCGGATCATACGGCGGTGACAATACACTACCAACCCGATCCCCCAGGAAGTGGAAACACTCTCCGCTCAAGGTACAAACCGTAACCCTCTGGCGGTAGCAATCGATAATAGCCCGGTATGACGATAGCCAGTCCATACCCAAAATAACATCAAAACCCTTCATGGGCATAACAACAAAGGGAAAATGAAGCCTACGGTCGACGACCTCTATATCACAACCTCTACATCTGTGTTTCAAAATCAATTCACCCCCAACAGGTGATACTACACAAATAAGAGATGCCAATAGTGCTAACTCCAACTCCAACACAGATGCAAATGCAGCAGACACAAAAGAATGAGACACACCCGTATCAATCAATACACCAGCAACCGAGTTGCAAAACAGAAAGGTACCTCTCACAACTGATGGAGCCGGTACTAGGTCCTGCGCGGTAACAGCATACACGCGTCCTGTAGGCCCATGATCTACCTGCTCACCTCTAGGAGCAAAAGACTGCTGCACAGACTGGGATGACGAAGCTCCCGGATTGGCCCTCGAGGCCTGCACAGACTGAGCTGGCTGATAACTCTGCGTTTGCCTAAAACCAGACGCTCCCGAAGTGGCACTCAACTGCGGGCAAAACCTCTTCAGGTGCCCGGGCTGACCACACTGATAGCAAGACAAAGACTGGCCCCAGCCCTGACTCTGGCCTTGAGGTCTAGCTGAAGAAGAAGCAGCTCGCTGACCCCCTCCCTTCTGTGGGCAAATCGAAACCTTGTGACCCAGCTGGCCACACTTGTAGTAGGTGAAATCCCCCTGACTACCTCTCCCGAAGCCTGCGCTCAGCACTGGAAAGGTCGATCTAGCCAAACCACCCTGAGACTGCTGAGGGTTATAACCCCTCTGTCTCCTACCATCACCCTGACCATCTTGGCTCCTCTTGGAGCCTCTCTGCCCTTCCTCCTCCTCCTGTATCATAATCTCCATATGAGCTGCAGCATCCACCAAACGTCTATACTCTCGGATAAATGACCCTCGAACCCTCAACTTGAGTCCACACCTCAACTTCCGCTCAAACTCAAAGCAACGGCGTTCCTCAGACGCCACAAGTTCAGGTGCAAACCTGAACAAACTAGTAAAAGTAGCCTCAAACTCGGCCACTAACAAATCCTGCTGTTTAAGCCGGAAAAACTGATCCCTCAACTTCTCTCTAGCAGCTGAAGATAAAAACTTCCCCTAGAAGACAGTCACAAAAGCCTCCCATGCACCACCCACATTGCCCTTCTCATACTTCCACCATTGACCCGCATCTCCCTCCAGTTAGAAGGATGCCAAGGTCACCTTTAGAGCCCCATCCTCGATGCCAAGCATCTCGAATGTCTTCTCCATCTGCTCTAACCACTCGTCGGCCTTAAGTGGCTCCTTTGGATCCCCAACAAACTCGTCCGGATTAGACCGGAAGAACTCCCTCTTCAAGAAGGAAGGCCCTGCCTCAGCTGCGTGGGCCTGATCCTGATTCCCTGCTCTGAGAATACCCAAAGCTCCTGCTATCTCTCGGGCCAAGGCACTCATAGCCTGCTGACCTGCTGGCTCGGCCACATTGGCCTGACCAACTCCCTCCTGCTGTGCCGGAATATCATCCGGTAAAGGCATCTCCTGCCTACCACGCCTACCACGTCCTCGTCCAGACATCCTAATAAAGATAACCAAGACTATTAGCACATTCACAAATGTGCCGAAGCTATAACATTTACGTCCTAATGCATGGACAACTGTAATTCACTCCACATAAGCACATAAGCACATAAGCAATTACGAAATTCATTCCCGAATAATGACAGTCCCGAGGGGTTACTAGAGTTCCAGTTAGAAACAACATTGATCAAGTGCTTTTCCAACAAGACTCCCAGAAACCGAAGGATCCAATCAACATCCCAGAAATTACTAAATGCTAAAAAAATTAGTGTTAATTATTATAACATCTCATGAACTAGTACTCAATATTAATATCCTCTTAAACTACAACATTATATAGTTAAACCCTTTAATTTTAAAATATCATAGAAATATCTTTGATACCAAGTTGTAACGCCCTCAAAAAAAATACATAAAACCCATCATTTTAGACATGCAGTGATATAAAATAAATCAACCATTTCTATTTATCAGAGTAGTCCTTACAATAGTATTACATGTTAACAACAAAAGCAAATGCCCTATGGGCTTACAGCTTTCCAAGTCAACACTTGGTTACACAAAAGAAGAGTACTAACTCTATACAAAAGAAGCCCTTGGCTTGATATACATGTAATACAAACAAAATAATCAAAAAGAGTCTTCGACTCCAATCCTCGTCCAAGCTATGTCCTTGGAGGTGGCATGCTCCCTGTACCTGAAAATGATGTTCCCATATAGGGTGAGCCACAGCCCGGTAGAAATACACTAAACCAACTATGAACAATGACTAAAAGATTAGCAGTTGATAGATGGCCAACACTGAAACGTCCACTTATATCACATTACAATTACATGACTTACAAGCCTATGTTACTTTTCATTCTCCATTTTTATTTAATAGATAAGCGTATTAGCTATATCAACACATCAACAGATAAGTATAAGAGCTATATCACATTACCACAGATACGCATATGAGCTGTATCTACACTTCTCAAAGATAAGCATATAAGCTGTATCTTCACTTCTCTAGACAAGCATATGAGCTGTATCTACGGAGTTCATCCCCCATCTCCTCCCAACACTATCCGGTTTAGAGGTCCATCCCCTATCTTCCCCTAAACCGCGGAGTACATCCACCATCTCCTCCTCTACACACAAGGCATATAAACACATAGGTTCTATACACAATCAATCAATACATGAAGTTAATGTATTCTATCCACCGTCATACTCTATGACACATTCCATTGATCAGTTTTCGTTTGCCTAATCATCATGCATTGTCTACAACAATCAAGACTATCCTCCATCGATAGCCAAAAGCAGTTATTTCTAAACAGGAAATAAATGCACAAAATGGATATTATATCAACATTTCAATTAGGTGAGCGATAAATGATTCAACTACACCCTTTAATCCCATACCTTCCCAATCTCCACATTCTCAATTCAATTCCTCATTTCTCGCAATTAATTATACAAATTAATTAATCAATGTAATTACGGTATTTTCCATAATTAACATTACAACCCTTAGGATTCCATTTTCATCGATGTTCCGACGTTAATGCCATTTCTTCATGCCAAACATGCATATAGGTTTTGTATATTTAAAAACCCCAACTTGTGTAAAATTACACAAAGGTCCAAACTTTCTCAAACTTACCCAACCGCCCCCAACATATCAAAATGCTAAAATTTAAAGACAAAGCTCATAAAGAGGAGTAGGATATCCCTACCACGAAGTTAGAGCTCAAATGGAGAAGAGACCAAAACCAAAGTGCTCCAAATTCCAAACTTTCGGATCAAAACGACGCCCTCGACGATCAACACAACTTTTACAAAGGTCGAAGGGAAGGATGACATTCTAACTAGATCAAACCCTAGAGAGAAGGGAGTTTCTAGAGAGAGAGGCTCTCAAAATATCTTTTGGAAAGTAAGAGAGAGAGAGGAAATGTAGAAAATGATTCAAAAAATGCCCAGCTACCCTCTGTTATACGACATTCCCGCTCGAGTGGAAAACACAACGCTCGAGCGTCAAGAAAAAAAACTATGTTACGCTCGAGCGCAAGAAGGCCCGCTCGAGCTCCAAGAAACAAGAATAAAGTACATCTGCTCGAGCGCGAAAACCTGTCCGCTCGAGTGTATATTTTCCCCTCCCAGAACTCACACCAAAGATGTACTACCGCTCGAGCGCCAACAAGCCCGCTCGAGCACGACCCACTCGAGCGTAGGAAACCCGCTCGAGCGTAGAAAGCACACCTGCAGAAGTTTTGCAGGGACACGAAATACTGGAAGTGTGTAAAACCCGCTCGAGCGCCAAATGGCCCGCTCGAGCGTACGACTAAAAACCAAACTCCGCTCGAGCGCATAATTACCCGCTCGAGCGTAACACCAAAAACCTGGGCAACTAGATTTGAGACTTAGGCTCAACCAACCTGTAACCCACCTGCCCAAAACATCCTAAAACTCACACATGTGGAATCAAAGGATAACTACAAGGTATACAACCACCAACTCCACAGAACCAACGTCCAGAATACAACAAATACAGAAAGGGAAAACTGGGATCGCTATATACATCACTCTTTTTATTTTTTTTGTTCGTCTTTTTGTAAAAATTTAAAAATTAATTAAAATAACAAATTCTCAAACGTGGCCATAGTTCACTTCTTGGCTCCTTAGCTATCACACCCCGAATTTTAATTACTCGAAAACATTACTAAAGCCTGTAAATTTAGGTCCATATATATATATATATATATTTATACATATACAAATATCTATCACACTTGAGTAATAGGAATACAATGATACATGTTCTTTCTCTCTCATTGAAAATTACAATGTCAACAATACATGCCAATCTCCTACTGTGAAGCTATAAATGAATAAAATACAATTACAGGATCCATCACATCTACAGTGAAATTACATATAAAAGACACATGGATTTCTCAACTCTTCAATCAAAGAATCCAAACTTTCTTCCTGTAAAAAGGTAAAACAACAATGGGCTGAGCACTAATGCCCAGTAGGAATCTCATAGTTCTTAATCAATAACTAACACACAGATAGAAATGATCATGCATGCAGGGTGATACCATATAGTAGAGTGAAGTTTTATAACTTCAAAATATCATAAGTAAAGTACATTTTCTCAAAAACTATTTGAACACTTTTAAGAAAAACCTTCAGCCATTAAAATTCGTCCATTAACTTTAGAAAACCATAGATCCTTGTGAAACCAACATGTTTAAGAAACAACATCATTTAAAAATTATTAACCAATTCCCAAAATATTCCCCATTTTTTTTCGTTATATTATTTCCAATCACTATAACTCCATAATGTCAAGATCCAATTTCCTTTATGTTCAAAAAGACAATCCTCAGACACTTAACTCCAACTTGCTCAACAATTACCTCACATTAACGTTTGCATTACCAAATAGAATACAAGCATGACACAAGAATAACAATCCCTTTTTAATTCAATTCCTCTATTATTTACAAAATAAAACTCAAAATCTTCCATTTTAATCACAAGCAATCCATTGAGTGTATCAACACCAATCCCTAATCCAATTACCATTTCACTTTCCATTCTTTCAATTAATCTCATATCAAATACCGGATCCAATCACAAGTCATCTCCATGACTCACACGCTTTACCGGTCACAAGCCGGAAGAAATGCGGAACCTCACGCTTTACCGGTCACAAGCCGGAAGGAACGCGGAATCTCACACTTTACCGGTCACCATTCGGAAGGAACGCGGAACCTCAACATACCACACGCTTTACCGGGCACTACTCCGGAAGGAAGGCGGAACCTATCTCAAGCGCCATGCTTTGCCAGCTCAAATACGGCAGGAAACGGACCCCAAGATATCATCACAATCCATCATTATAATTAGTGGACAATGCCAACACATCTTCCATTATTTCCATAACACATTAATTCAATATACATCCACCATTTATTAAAATTACATTCACATAACAAGTACAAATATGTTCCATGACCTTCTTCATTATCCATTAAATCATTCATTGTTTTGTCACACAAAAATATAACAACACATCCATAGAGGCAAAGATTCATCTTTAAAGTGTTCACAATTCTTGGGTTCAAACTATTTCTTTACTTTTCCATATTATCATCAGGTCTTCAAATTCAATTTTTTTAGACACATTGCTTATCAATTACTACCCACGGTTATAAATTAAATCTCCAACATTTAATTTTCTTTGATACAACTCCTTTATATAACATCGTCATATTTCATAATCTCCCATTTATCATTATTCATACTCATCTTAACCCAACATAGACTTAATTTCATAAATTTAATATTGATTGAAGTATCCTCATTTTCCAAAATAAAACTTCATAACTAGAGTTAAATATAAAGTTGGGCTTTTAGTTTTGAGATATAAAATCACTTTCTAATTATACAATAAGATTCTTAAATCTTCACTTCATCATCTTATCACAACTTCTTTATCATCTTTTAACTTCCCCCCGGGTACCAACACAACACCACCCAACCCAACTCATTTCAAACTCAACATGACGCAACACAACACAACTCAAACTCAACACACCCAACACAACTCAACTCAACTCAATACAATTCAACATGATTCAAACACAATTCATCATAGTCCAACACAATTTGGTTCAACATTATTCAACACAACTCAACATAATCAACACTATTCAACATAATCAACACAATTCAAGATAGTTCAAGGTGAACTCTTAAACCTTTATTTCATCCTTTCACCCCAGGGCTCATGTCATCCATATCATTAATAAATCATTTTCCCAATCTTCATTTCACATTATAGCATAATTTACAACATCCATAACAAAGGTTCAATCGCTAATTTTTAACATAATTTTCAAACACCTCCAAAATCCAATTAAACTTGTATATATATAATTAAACCTACCAATTTTATGATTCTACTTTCAATTTGGGCAAAATCATTGTTTATCATCATGAATCAACTTAGGGTTTTCAAGAAAATCAAGAATGTTAAGAAAAATTCAAACTTCTTAAACCACTACTCTTTATTCCAATCTTCCCATTGATTAAACACCTAAGTTTCATAATCCACCTTATTAACCCAACAATTGAACCCCCAACACTTCAAACCCTAAACCCCCAAAATCATGATGTACACTATATGCTAAAAAATGTGAGTTTTATATGTATATACTCAAAATACCACAAATCTATCTATTTATGGAAGTATTGAAGGAGAACTAGGCCCCTACCTCAAGAATCAAGCAAGAAAAGAAAGCTTTGAGAAGAATCCTTCACCAATCCGAATTCCAATCGGTTGAAAATGTTGATCTTCAAGCCTTCTTCATTTCTTTGTAAGAGATCTTAGCCAGTCCCTAGGGAAATGGAAGTTATTTGAGGTCAAAACCCTAGGGTTTTTGGACCTAGGGTGGAAGGGATGAAGACGGAAAAGGAAAATGCAAAGAATGAGCTAAAATCACGTTTTTAAGCTGCTGAATTCGCACAATCCGCTCGAGCTCCGCTTTTTCCGCTCGAGCGGACCTGCTTCTAGCACATATATGAAAACTTCAAATGAGTATAACTCTCTCATCGGGACTCCGTTCTAGGTCGTTCTTGTGTCCAAATCGAAGTCCCAGAAATAAGATTTCCAATGGTTCTAGCCTCACATCCAAATTCAAAGTGTGGAAAAAGAAAAGGGCAAAAGAGTGACTGCTCAAATTTGGGGCTTTTTATCTAATCTTATCTAAATACCTTGTTAAGGCTTCAATCAAGGTTCCAAACATCACCCAAGGGTCCTCAATTATAATATTTAAAGTTCACTTGCCAACCCATCAACATCAAGAGTCCGACAACCATACAAGTTTTAAGGTGACGGGCACCACTATACATCAATCCAATGTGAATTTAAAATCCGAGTCATTATATTAGCATCACTCTCTTTGCACCAAATGCATGCATGAATTTGAGTTTTTTCTTCTTCTTTGTTGATATAGAACTTTTGATTGAAAAGATTCAAGTATCAATGTAAACAGTGCTGACTCTGAGGCAAAGTTAAGGACGCAGCTGTTTTGGACCCCAAAAAATTGGTTGAAAAAAAACTATCCCTTGAATAGAAACAAAAAAGCTTGTTGATGTAGTAAATTATTTAAAATTAACGGATGATTATTTTCCAAATATATGGTTTGTGTATAGAATGTTGTTGACTATCCCTATTACAGTTGTTTCTGAAATAATAAACTTTTTAAAATTGAAATTGATTAAATCTTACCTTTGGTCAACTTTGCCACAAGAATGATTCAATGGATTTGATTGTTAAATTGAATTATGCAAGTTTGATTACTAATTTTACAACTACTAATTTGAGTTTTATACTCGAGAATATGGAAGTTCAAAAATTTTAAATAAAATTTAAATTACCAATCGATTTGATTTTGCAAAAAAAAAATAATTAAAAATCAATCCATATTACAAGCTCGCTTTAGAATTATCTATCTTTATATGTATAAAAGGCCCATGTTTAAAAACTTGATTTGGGTCTCAAAAAAGTCGGCAAATTTTCATTTTTTATTGCTTATTCACTCATGCATTCATTAGCATTTTCATTTTTGTTGTTTTATAGACTCTAGGCACCCTATTTTGATAGGACTTAAAGCTTGGTTTGGTTTGGTTTATAGAATCTAGGCAATAATCTATTTGTTGTTGTTTTTAAAATTTGCATTTTGTTATTTTTGTAGACTCTGGAGTGCTGGACACAAATATGGAAGCAATAGGGAGGAAAATGGTAAAGTTTTGTGCTGGTTTACCGTTAGCAATCATTGTGCTTGGTGGACTTTTGGCAACAAAGCATACACTAAGGGAATGGGAGGTTGTATGCCAAAATGTTCGTTCACATAAATGGAACGACGACCCCATACAACATGACAATGAAGTATCAAAGGTGTTAGCTTTAAGCTACCATGACTTGCCTTATCAATTGAAGCCATGTTTTCTATATTTTGGTCACTTTCCGGAGGATTCTGGGATAGATGCTAAAAGACTATATCACTTGTGGATAGCTGACGGTATAATTGTAGATGATGATAAAGTGGGAGATGAAACAATAATGGATGTGGCAAAACGTTACTTGGGTGCACTTGCACAGAGGTGCATGGTTCAAGTACAAGTAGACGAGTATACTCAAAGGATCAATTATTGCCGCATTCATGACCTTATGTTGGAGCTGTGTTTATCAAAGGCAAAAATGAATGATTTTCTTGGGATCATTAATCTCCAACGTGAAACTAATCTAGCTAATTGCTTTTCCACCACAACATCAACAACTACTGCTCCTAAAATACGCAAACTTGCAATTCATTTGAATAGGGATGTCGAAAGAGTTGTCCTCCCTGAATTGGAGACAACTAAACATCTAAGATCCATATTGTTCTGCAATTCAAGGAGTGTCAATGAGGAGTCTTCAATAGAGTCGAACTCCCATTTGAAGTACTTCAAATTGCTTAGGAATTTGGATCTTGAAGCATTTAAGTTTGATGAAAAGTCAGTCGAATCAATAGGCAACCTAATTAGCTTGAGGTACTTGAGGTTTAGAGGTTGTTTGATACCGAAATGGCATTCGTCTATCTGCAAGTTGAAACACTTGCAAACTGTGGATTTAAGACAATGCAAGTTCAACTCAGGTGAAGTAATAGTCATACATGGAATGGAACAATTGAGGCATTTGTATATTCCGTTGAATTTCAATGTCAAATTCAAATTTGATGGGTTGAGCAACCTCGAAACATTAGAAGGGTTTAACACAGTGTCTTGTGACGTCAATGATCTGTGTAAATTGATCAGTCTTCGGCAACTAGAAGATGCAACTTTCCACAAGACACACAATCAGGACTTAGCGGCTTTCATCAACTACCTAAGCATCGGTGCCGACCACCTCCGAAAAACATCATTATCAGTTGAATTTTGCAAAAAAAAAAAGAAAAAAGAAGAAGAGTTGACTCTTCTCAAACAACTGTTAGGGTGTCACCATCTTTACAGATTGAGTATTACTGATATTATTCCCGAGTTACTAGAGTACTGCCAGGGTTTCTGTCCCAATCTCATCAAGTTATCGTTGATGGCATGTAAGCTTGAAGAAGACCCTATGCCAACATTGGAGAGGCTACCTAACCTACAATATCTCTTTTTAGGTGGTGCCTTTGTGGGGGACAAAATGGTTTGCTCCGCTAATGGTTTCCCCCAACTCAAAACCCTATATCTCTCTTTTTTGGTGCACTTAAAGGAGTGGGAGGTGGAAAAAGGAGCCATGCCCAATCTCTCAGCTTTAGAAATTGGTTCTTGCCGAGAACTAGAAATGGTTCCAGAGGGACTGAGATTCATTGCTACCCTCCAACAATTTACAATTACGGATGGGAGCGAAAATTTCAATAACAAGCTTCGAAGGGTCAATGGTGAAGAAGGAGAAGATTTTTACAAAGTGCGACATGTGTCCT
Source organism: Camellia sinensis (assembly GCF_004153795.1). Classification (NCBI taxonomy): domain Eukaryota; kingdom Viridiplantae; phylum Streptophyta; class Magnoliopsida; order Ericales; family Theaceae; genus Camellia; species Camellia sinensis. The sequence goes on along the minus strand of NW_021024715.1, from coordinate 1,213,777 downwards.
ACCTCGACATTCGGTAAATTTCTTAATTCTGCCTGGATAATCCTTTCTTTCACAAGAGACGAAACAACTGTTGGGTCTCTTATCATTTCTTTCTCATCCCCCTCATTAATTCTCATCATAAAATTTGTTGATATATATATATATATATATATCTGCTTTTTTGCCTTCATATTGGTTTAGGGATGGACAGATTATCATAGAATCAAAAAAACTAAACCAAACCGAAATTATTGGGTTGGTCTGGTTTTTTTTTTAATACGTTGGTTTTGTTTTGAGTCTTCATTTCTATAATTCAATAGGATTGGATTAATTTTTGGTTTAGGTTCTATTAATATCGAACAAACCTGATAATCAAATCTATATATTTATTTATATTATAAGATTCAATCCATATCGGCATGTTTTTACCTAATTAGTCTATTCTAGTGGACTTGATTGCAACTAATCATTTCTCACTATTTATTTTGATTTTCAGTCGTGAATATTGAGAAGCATCAGAAGAAGAATGGGAAGTGGAAGAAGAAAATACTGGAAGGTAGAGTTGGAATTTACAGTACTTAATTTTATTTTATTAGTTGTGTTACTGGATTTGATTTATTTTGGTTTTATTTAAACTTGAGTTGGACTTCACTATACTATTTACAACTATTGGCTTGTGTTAAACAATATTTATTTTATGCTTGTGTTAAATTTAAATATTAAAGACTTGTTTATTTTAATTATTTGGTTCAAGTGCATGATTCATTTAAATATGTTCTAAATTTAATATCAACTCAAACCAAACTGACCCCTCTATTGGTTCATATCCATAAAAAAAAAATTAATACGAGACTTGAGCAATAAAAGCTGAGATTTTTTTATAATAAATCCCTTATAATAAGATTTTTTTTATAAGAAAACAAATGAGCCCACAAGTTTTATTCCGAGGAGGACAACACGTGCAACAAATACAACCCAATTACTGAATAGCTAATTTTATTTTTTAAACTTTTAAATACTAATTTTTTATTTAAAATTTTATTTTTTGAAAGTAAATTTTGGAATACTCTCATCAAAATCCATTTAGTAAGAGTTCGTATTGAATATGCAATATTGAAGAAAATGTTATTTATTTTTCAAACAATGAAATTTTTGTTATCTATGAATAGAGAAATTTCATATTAAAAATTAAAAATCCAAAATTAAGTGCTACAAAATGAAAAACCATATTTCATTGTTTGTAGATTAGAAAGAAATTTCACTGTCTATTGACATCAAATAGAAAATTTTAAACTAGAGGGATAAAATGCAAAATTAGCATTGGTTGCTAAAAAAATTGCGATAAAAAAAGGCATCACACTCACTATCAAGTACAAACTATTTTTATGAATGGTGTTTTTTTTTTCTTTTTTGTTTTATTTCGTCCTATGCTCATTAATTTGTGCTTTAAGAGAATATCATTAAAGTACGAAACAAAATTTTTTACATTTTTTTGAATTACCAATGCACATGCAATGCATATGCCATATGACCCTCCTAACAGATAAATTACTCAATTGAATGTAGTAAATCAAAATTTCAAATGCAAAAACAATTTGTTACATGTGGACATTTTGGTTAAGATCATGAAAGAAGGATATTTATTTTTTTAAACTGTATTTAGATCATGAACTTAAGTGGTATTTAGAAAAGACAAAATGAAAAACTCGATAAAATATACATAAAATATAACTACATTTCACTTATTTTCACCCACCTTTTTCTCTTTCTTCAATTCTATGATCTAAACACAGCCTTAATATTTTAACGAGACTCAATGGAAACATCCATGTCCAACCCTTCCTACTCAGAAACTTTTGGGGGCTAGATATCATCTTGCCAAATCTCATGGAGGAATATGAAATTAACCTCAAGACTCCATTAAGTTTTGAACAATATATTAATCTAAACTTGCTGAAAATTTTCGTTTATAGGAATTAACCTACTAAAATTTTACATATCTCCTCATAATCTTAATGAGAATTTTTCACTAAAATTTTACAACTTAGTGACACAATCACATATGTTCTTCCCTTTCCAGATAAGAAAGGTAAAGCAGCTCCTGAAGGTAACATAATCGAAAATTATCACAAAGATATGATTCAGTCACACATTGAGACTAAAACGGACAAACTATCAGTTCAAACAGGTTCCCAAAATTCATGGTATAATTTCTAAATGATCAATGTATATATGTTGGGTAGCCATTTGCTAGTTACTTGTTACACCTTGTGAGCAAATCAGTATAATCACAATGGAGATAAAACTTTGATCTTTACTTCGAGAACCCCATGTGCTTCATTTGCTTAATGTCAAACCCCAATTCCTTTGAACACCATCTATTACTCAGAGTCAGAATCTGATAGTGGCATCTGGTAAGCATCCTTTGGTTCTGTGTCAGTGATGGAAGGAGGACAATCTTGGTTTGACACCGCTCTCTTCTTGCGTCTCTGATTTGGTCTATCTTCATCATCCTGGAAATTTTCATATGGTGATTGAGCAAACATATAGAAAGCAGAGGAAAATAAAAATGCATAAAAGAAATACTATTTTAACATACAAAATGCTTATGCAAGTCCCACTGCAGTGAATTGGGCAGTTATGTATGCATAGCAAAATTAAGATCACTGGTATTTATGTTCGTTAGTTGTAATTATGTGTTAAAATAGGAATTAATGTTGGAGATTGATGTCAACTGTAAATTGACTTTAATAAGTGTAAATAAAAAGTTGCAAAATAAGTTTGAACTGTTTTTGTTTCATTTCTATGAGCTTTGTATGTTTGAAAAGGTTCTACTTCAGTTCAGTGTGAGGTTCTTACCCAATGGGTAGCGAGTTTCTTACAGGTTTCTTCCTTGGGAGTGGAGAACCGCATTTCCGAGTAAGAAACATCAACCAAGAAGGAAATTTTTGCTACGAAGTGAAAAGCTCGATAACTTAAGCTAAAAATGCCGATTTACCTTTGATGAGGGCAAGCTTCCATCTCTGCAATGAAATTTTTTGACGCGTTAAGGAGAAAAGTATTTATATCATATTTAATTTTTAATATTTGTTTACTATTTAATATAAAATTCAAAATTCTAATGCTTCAAACACCTTGAGGTTTACGCCTCTCCTCGTGAGCGAAAAAATGCCTCACATTACGCATTTTCCTTTAAAAACTTTGGTAATTAGTAGTAAGAGGTACCAAAAGGAGAAATATTGGCAGTGGGGCTAAAAATTATTCAGATTTCGAGGTTGGGAACTATATAACACATAACACCAGCAGCCTCCAAGTAGTTCAACACAAAGTGAAACACAATTTCCTTTTCCAAATGAATCAATATGTCCTTGAAAAATGGTGGGGGATAACTGTTAAAGAAAATTATTAGAGAATATAGCGATCCTGGTTTTCCCTTCATTGTTTAATTGTATTCCGGGCTCGGGTCCGATGGCTAATTGTTGTTGTCTGCATCGCATCTCCATCCTTTAATTCTTTGTATTTGAGTTTTGGGATGTGTTGGGCAGGTTTGAAATAGGTTGGTTGTGTTTAGAAACAAATAGCTACTGCCCAGATTTTGGTCTCCCCGCTCGAGTGGGACTTTTCACACTTGAGCGGGACCTTTTGCATTTGCTCCTCCACTCGAGTGGCCAGTCTGACGCTCGAGCGGGATTCTCCAACCTTCAGTATTTTTTTCGCAGGTCTGCAAAAGATGGAAGTGTGCTTTTGAGACTCGAGCGTCCGTTTTCACGCTCGAGCGGGAGTCTGTGTCTGACGCTCGAGCGGACTGTGTTGTATTTCAGTCCGAGAAGAAGCCATTTTGAACCATTTTTCCTTCTCTCTCTCTCTCTCTAACTTTCCAAAAACCCTAATTTGAGAGCCTCTCACTCTAGAATACTCTTTCTCTCTACATTTTGAGCTAGATCTAGTGATCTCCCCACCATCTTCCTTTTGATAAAAAGCTTGAGCTTGACGTGGGCCACATTTTGATCTGAAAAAGTGTTGATTTGGAGCATCTTGAGTTTTGTTCTTCTTCTCCTTTGAGCTCCGAAATTTGAGGTAGGGATAACTACTCATATTTATGGCCTTTGACATAAACATGTAGTCATTTTGATTTAATGTTGAAGTTGGGAAATTTTGGGTGTTAGGGTTTCAAAACTTGAAATGTATAAAGAGGGGTTTTGTTCCTTTTGAACTATACATGTGTATATGGGTCTTAAAATGAGGTTATTGATGTTTATTGATGATATTTGGACCTTTGGGTCAATGTTGAGAAAAGGGAAAATATGCCTTAGTTGGGTTTAATCGGGTCATTTATGTAATTAATGAAATTAATTATGGGAATATGAAATTGGTTTGGAAATAATGAAATTGGAAAATTATGAGGTTGAACGGTGTAGTTGGATTGATTAATCACTCACCTATGTAAATGTTGATATTTTATCTGTTTGATGAATTTATTATCTGTTTAGAAATAACTACTTTGGGCTATCGGTGGAGGATAGTCTTGATTGTTGTAGAACTGCATGATGATTAGGTAAATTAAAACTAATCAATTGAAATATGCAATTGAATATGACGGTTGGATTAACACATTGTATATGTGCTTTAAGTTGATCATTGTATATGATAAGTGTTTAAATACATTGTGTATGTATATTGTTTGGGAGGAGAAATGGGATGTACTCCATGGTTTGGAAGGAGATAGGGGATGTACTCCCAAACCTATTCAGGAGGAGATAGGGGATGGACTCCATGGATAACTAAGTTGGCCGGAGTGTCTAGGGTGCAAGTCTCGAAATCTTAATTACGTTTACATAACATAGATGAATTGAGGTGTCGAAGTGTTGATATTATGAGTTGTAGTCTCATTTTGTATTGTTTATGATTGCAGAGATGTTAACATGAGTTGTAATCTCATTTTAAATTGTGAATAATGGAAGTGCTGATGATATGAGTTGTAGTCTCACTTAAGTTGTTTGATTAGACAAGGAACCATGTCTAGAATTGATTTTGTACAAATAAAAGGGAAATGGATCGAAACATGGAGATAAGTGTTGATTGGTTATCGAGATGATGTACATTGGTTTATCTGCGTTAAACATTTGTCAAGTGTGAATGTTTTAGTTATCGTTCATATTATGTTTAGCATATCTCTACTAGGCGTTGGCTCACCCTATATGTCACGACCCCAAACCGCCCCTAGTGGTTCAGTGCCGTGATGGCCAGTAATCCGAGATTACCGAAGGCCAACTTCCAAAATTCACACACAACAGAGTATAAATATATGGGGCTCACAAGTGCGGAAGCGATACATACAAATCAGGTTAGTCCGTAAGAGCTGTGCATAAGTCAAAAGAGATAGCAACCATTTACGTAGGGGTTATAATCTTAATTACAAACAAAGCAAAGTACAAATTACATTTTTTTTTACATATTAGCAAAGGGCTCCACAAGCCGACATGAACAAATTGTACGAATTACAGGTCTAAGAACACAGTCTGCCAGATTGTCGACATCCTCTTTGCCGACATAACAATCATGCAAAACACACACCTTGATCAAAAGGCTTCTCAAGCCGACGTATGTAACATACAAATAGTACAAATCGAGAAGCATAATTTTCAAGACTGCTGACGTAAATACATGTTAAGCCGACATAATCAAAAACCCAAAATACGCTCCAGAATCACATCTAGGCGTCACCGCCTTCTTGTTCATCCCCTACATATATATAGAGAGGGTGAGCTTGGATACTCAGTGAATGGTATAAATAATAAAGGAGTTTGCATGAATAATAGCCGAAGTCCTTTCAAAACAATACAAGACAAAACTTTATATATAACAAGGAATGGACCTCGTCCATCTAACAGATCTTCAAGCTTCAAGGGATACTTACTTCTGTCACTTATTACAAATATTAACATTCTGGCAAACGTATCCACGCGGCAAACCGTCCGTGGCAAAACAAGACAAAGCAAGAGAGGCATCTCAAATAAGGGTGCTACTAAAGTTTAGAGTCCTCTAGCACAAGGGACTTTCAAAACAAGATGTGCTGCGAAAGTTTAGAGTCCTCCAGCACGAGGGACCTATGTTACAAAGGCTCGTAGCCATTTAACACTAGAGTGCAAATCAAGGGTGCTGCGAAAGTTTAGAGTCCTCCAGCACAAGGGACTTTCAAAACAAGATGTGCTGCGAAAGTTTAGAGTCCTCCAGCACAAGGGACTTTCAAACGAGATGCCCGTAGCCCTTTAACACTAGAGTACAAATCAAGGGTGCTGCGAAAGTTTAGAGTACTCCAGCACAAGCGGGACTTCGAGAAGGCATCAGACAAGATCATACTTGATACACAAACAGGGACAATTATTCATGCTTAACAAATACTTTCAAAACAAAGCAAGCAAAGTCTTTATCAAACGTATAACATAGCTTTATAAAAATACCACTTCACCTAGTTCTTCAAACGTCGGGTCAAGGCAAGTCCAAGTCCTACAAACGCATGGCAAAGTCTATTGAATGCACTACTCAAAACAAGTCTAGCATACATGCAAATGACCTCGGCAATCTTCAAAAACTAAGTCAATCAAATTGAAACACAGTTTCTTATCTTTGGAAAAACACGCTGGGCAACTACCAGGTCTAGGCCGAGGTCCCACAGCTCCTTGCCGAGGTGTGGCCTCGATGGCCACATTCAAAAGCGAAGTCGGGAAAATCTAGGTTTCCCTCTTGATAAACATGAAGAACATGAGTATGAAGAAGATGAACGCAAAGATCAAAACTTGCTTTACAAAAGCTGAGAATTTCATGCTATTATTTCGAAAACATGGACTTGGGTACCCACACTCAAGGATCTTATCAAAACAATCACAAAAGCATGAGCCTTAATGCAAACTTTCGGATCAAACGAGGCTTTTCTTCAAAAACACAAGAAAACCGTTTTCTCTTTCTAAAACCAACTTTAAATCGATGAATGGCGGGTAGAACAGGTTTGATCGTGAAATGCAGCTAGATGATCAATGAGAATAACAAGAATAGGTTAAGATTCTAACCTCAAAACTCGAATCTAACGGCTCAAGCTCCAACGATCAAGCTTGGAAGTTTACTCTCTCTAGCTCAAACTTCTCCTTCTTCTTCCTAGAGTTTCTCTCTCTACAAGGCAAGATTGATACAAAAAGATATGCTCCTTACGACAATCACTGACTTAAACCCTCTGCCGGGACACGTGGCATCGGCTGATTGGCTCTATCCAAAAAGGTGACTGACATGACAAGACAAGACCAAGACAAAGTGTACTCGACAAGTTAGGCGGCAAGAACACACCGGCAAGTAACAACATCGGCTAACAATAAGACTCCGGCAAGTGGTGATCTCGGCTAAGGCAAAGCTTCGATAAGCAGGGTAACGATGACAACGGCTTGGAAGGACAACACTTGACTAAGCTGTGCTGCACCTTGGCCTAGATGTGCCACACCTCGGTCTAGGTCATACCGTTCCAGGAACAAAATCACTCATGCAAGGATCAAGGATCTAGGACGCCTAGATATTAACATCTCGACCCAGATGATGCACATCTCGGCCTAGGCGACGCGCACCTCGGCCTAGATGGTGACATCTCGGCCAATATGCCAGGGTGAAGATGGAGGTCAACCAACGGGGTTCCAAGATAGTTCTAAGTGACAAAGGTCTCGAAGGTGTCTAGGCTTAAAATGACCTCAGCATCGCATCAGACGAGAACAAAGCATGCAAGCAATCATTCAAGCAAAACAAGACAAGATTTGCAAATGCACATATTAAAACAAGATCATCCATAAATGTATGCAAGTGTGACTAAGTTAAAATGAGGGTTGTTACACTATATGGGATATCATTTTCAGGTACCGGTAATATGCCGCCTCCAAGGTTGTAGCTTGGGAGGTTTAGAAGCTGAAGGCTTATTTCTGCGATTATCTTTTTGTATTACGTGTAAATCAAGCCAAGGGCTTTTTATGTAAAGAGTTAGAACTCTCTTTTGTTGTAACCAAGTGTTGACTTGGAAAGTTGTAAGCCCGTAAGGCATTTACTTTTGTTGTCAACATGTAATACTTTTTGTAATGAAAACTCTAATAAATGAATATATGTTTATTTCTCTTATGTCTATGGGTATCAAAAATGATTGGTTTATATGTATTATTTTGAGGGCGTCACAGAGAACGTCAATTAAGGAACACAATAATACAGGAATGATTGGTGGTGAGGGAAACAAGTTCAACTAGCAAGCAATAGATTCCCAACGAAGGAACAATCATACAAGAATGATTCGTGGTGAGGGAGACAGAAAAATCCTTCTTTAGGGTTTTTTTTTTTTTTAGTGTATGTAAGTTTGGGGTGGGGTGGGGTGTTTCTTTTTCAATGAGAATGACAAGTCTAGAAATTGCAAAGCTGGAAAATGTGAATTGTTTAATGAGATGATTTAGAGATATGCTCAAAGCTATCACTCAGTACAATAATCTGTTAGGGGCAGAAATAAAATGACAATGAATAGGCAATAACATGGCCGTCAAGAAAATAAAATTAAATTAAAAAACAAAACAAAACAAAAAAGGTTGCTACCCATAAGGTATATATGACTGCATTTGAACTAAATGAAGGGGAACTTTGAAGAATATGTTGTGAATGGGATTTATACCACATCCCACCAATGTGAATGGAAGCACACAACGCACACACCAAAGAGAACAACAATTAGACACAGATTTTGTGGTTCGGCACCAATTGCCAACATCCACGGGAGAGAGATTCAACTATGAATAAAAAATAGATAATACATGTGAGATGGTTAAAACGCTCAAAACCCATATCACTGCTAGAATCCCATGCTCAAGAGTAGTTGAGCCATTGATCACTCTAGTGCCTTATCGGTATTTTTTGTCACCCCTTACATTGCTATTTTATCCTCCTCTTAATCTCACCAAAACATAGTCTCTGTGACTATTTAGAATAGTCTATTCACAAAAAACCTAGTTCCATAAAATTAGGTAACCAAAACCCACACATTGGGTTTCCCAATAGGTTCAGACTCTACTATCCTAACCCAAATACATGCTTAAACTAATCTAACAAATGCATGGGACAACATATATCACATGAGTGGACTAATCCTAACAAAATATTAATATAAGTTACTAAATTAATCAAGTAAAATATTATGCAGCCAAGACATCACATATATAAAAAATAATTAGAAGGAAAACAATGATGCTGAAAAGTAGAAAAGGGAAATAAAAGAAAGGACTAATCATGAGTCAGAAGAATATCAATGAAATTACATTGGATTGGAGATGAAGATAATAGCTGGAACAAAAAATAACAATAACAATGCTCCCAGGAGCACAATCTGCCATGACTTGCTTTTTTGCTCGGTTGAGTTTGATTGTTTGATTGACTTGGATGAGTTGATTGGCTCCTTCATAGCCAGATGCCACCAAAAGACATCAATGCTCCCAAGAGCAAGACTGGGCCAATCCTTGGATCTCCCAAGCGATTGTGGATTCCATTCATGATACTACCAATTCTCTATTTCATTCCTGTCCCTTTGGATAGAATGGTTTTGGCACCTACTGACCAAATAGGATCTGCATCTTCAGGAACAAGTGCAGGAGTTTTTGCTCTTTACGATGAGACAAAACAGAAAAGGTTTTAGTAGGCAACATCTTGTATGAAAGAGATGCAACTCTAAGCTCCAGAGTGTATACATCAAGAAGCATGGACACTTCTAAGAACGTAACGTGCCATGTCCGACACGCATCAAATACCTATGTAGCACGGATGTAGGTATGGATACTGGTACGAGTACGCTAATACGGCAAAACCTTTCCAAAAAAAACAAATGATACGGGTACAGTTGTGGTACGTCAACAAATTTTTTATTTTTCATAGTTTATTGTTTGAGATTCAACCTACAAATCAAAGTTCAATACCAAAACTAAAAAGAAAATTACAAAACCAAAAGAGAAATCACAGTTCAACAATACCAATATCAAAGCAAAGTCCATATGCTATTTTAATGCCATTAAATAAGAAAAATTACAAAACTAAGTTTCATTCCAAAAGCAAACTAGAAAATTTTGGAAAGTTGAAAAATCAATTTTCACTTCCATCAACTTCATTATTGAATAATACATCTTTCATCTTTGACACATCAAGTAAAAGATTTGCAATTTCAAGTAAATCACAACTCTCTAATAAATTAAATGTATCACTGTCAATGTCCCATAGCTTGGTGTATCCCCGATGTACCCATCATGTACCTATGAAGTACCCACCTGCCAAAAAATGTATAAAAACTACCCGGTACGTATTTCGTGTACCTGATACGCATGCAAACCTAACGGTACGCGTACCAATACCCATTATGACTATGGCAATATTTTCGGAGTACCCGTGCTTCACAGCTGGACACTTTCCAACACTTAGACATACATGAAACATATTACAAGTTTGAAAAAATAACTTGGAATCCAATGATACAACAAAAATTAAGTAAATTTATACATATTCTCCTCCTTTATACTTCAAAAATGAATATATTTTACTTAAATATTTATACATAAGACATAATAATTATTTATCCTTATTTATGACCTACATTTGATAAATACATAAATAAATTATATATTTTGCAGAAGTCCCCAACGTGTCGTGTCCTACATATTTTGAAAATTTACATGTCGGTGTGTCAATGTCATGTCACATGTTCGTACTTCTTAGGCATCAATAATGGAGTGAAGGTAATTAAATCCCTCAGCAAAATACACAAATTCATCCATTCAAGCACCAAAAGGAAGCTTAATTCTAAAAAAAAGTTTGTCTATGCTAACTTACAAAAAAGGGGAGCTCCCTAGAGTCACCATCTTCGATTATTTGAGAGATCCACTTGATGATCTGCCAACCAAATAAATAGAAACAACTCAACGTGAAAAGGTACACTAAATCACAAAGAATGTTGCATTTGCGTTAACTGCTCAACACAGAGTGAAATATATCTCAATAATTAAACCATGTAGTAAAATCCATCTCACAACAGATAGAAGGCCACACCTCTGAACTTTCTTCGAAACCGTTGTACCTCGCAACAAGTTGTGATGCAGGATCCACATCGTCATTCAGAAATGCCTCCAACATCTTTTATGGCTTTTTTCCCTCAATTTTAATACTATCTTTTGTAGCATTCCTTTTGTAACGTACAATAATTAACTGTGGTATATCAGTTATATCCCTCCTAGGTCCACATGTTTCATAGCTGTTCTCTATTTGAGTGTGGAACAAAAACATATCGCTGGAGAAGAAGAGAAATTTAGTGACTAATACAGTTGCAAAAGATCATTTGTTAAATGTTCCAGTGTAAACTAGTCCATCATGATCATTATTAATTAGAATAGTATAATCCATAGTAGTAAGCACACATACTTCTACATAAAAAAGAAAAAAAAAAAAACCTCCAAATGGTTCTAGGAATAACACTAGAGAGATGGAAAGATCATTCCTTCAACTGAATAAAGCAGAAGCAAACAACCTCTAATCATATGTACCATGTAGCTGTAATGATGTCTTACACAATTACTATTGGAGTTTATGAATAATTTTCACCATTGCAATACATGCCTCATAAACCTAACCTGGTGAACTTTAGTTTATTTTTATTATATAACACCTTCTATGAGAGGAATCACATTCTATTTCCTACACTACATAGCTTGACCTACAGAATAGTATTGTTTGTATAGCTGGAGAGGAATCACATTCTTTGTACATATGGCTTGATCACAAAAATTCATTCTATGTACTTCCTACAGTTCTTTGTATTTCATTCTTTGAGATGAACCACATTTCCCTGTACATATAGCTCGATCCACAGAATAGAATCAACTGACAAAAGTACAATTTTTTTTGTCAAAGATAACCTCCGAAGTTTTTAAAATGACCAAGAAGCATAATGAAAAACTTTCACCTTCTTTGGTTTAATTTATAAATAGCTTTTGAGTCTTTTGTTTTTCTAAAAAAAAAAAATTTGAGGGGGAGGGGGGGTCTTTAGTGAACTTTTTTCATATTTTATTTTATTTTATCTTTTACTTTTTAGATGTACCTAATCTAGATGTACTTAAAAAATAAAATATTTGTAAAAAAAAATATGAAATTGTCTTTTAACATTTTTTAGATTTTTTTCAAATATTTTAAATTTTAAGTGCGTCTAATTAAGCAGATCTAAAAACAATAAAAAATAAAAACTAAAATATGAAGAAAAAAAATCGCTAAAGACAAAAAACAAAACAATTTTGAGTTCCAAAAGTTGGTTTTGAACTCATATGGGATAACGATGATGAATACTTTTAATTGGCCATGTCTCACACGGAGAACATAATCTACTACACCAAACAATTGAGGTGTACATGCTTTGCACTAGACAGGCCATGGCTAAATATGTATATACCAAAGCCTTTAAATGTGAATGCGCAAGTCTCAAGGCATCAACACATGCATTTCAAATTTCAAATTTTTATATTTAGTGAGAAAAAGTTATTTAAAACTAAATAAAAAAAAACAACGCCCAATTATTACATATTAATTTTAATTTTATTCAAAATTAAATATAAATGTATAAATACTTTTCTCCTCAAGGCGTTGAACATTTCATTACAGAATAGGAAACTTGCCCTCATCGAAGATGAACTTGAGATTCTTAGTTTCAGCTATTGAACTGCTTTCTTGAGTCTTTGCTTTATATTTTTCTAGGTTTTTTCCATGGAATATGATGGTTATAGAAGAGGTTCTTATTTTTTATGTTTAAACATAAACTAGATATTAGAATATGATGGTTACAGAAGACTCTTCTTTTTTATGTTTAAATATAAACTAGGTATTAGAAGAAAAGAAAAAAAAACTAGGTATTATAATAAGCTTAACAACAACCCAAGACAAGCTCGCCATATACGTATTGTTACATGGGACTGACATACACTCGGGTGCAAGTGTGTATCCAAACATCAGACCTTCATAAATTTAAATCTTGGGATACGTATCCAAAATTAGATATGGGCATTGGGACACGTGATATGCACATATAGATATATATATATATATATATATATATATTATATTTTATATAATATTCTCAGATGAGATGTGGTAAATTGTGTAGAAATATACTAGAAATTAAATAAGAATAGGAAAAATATGAAATTTCTATATCTAATTCATGTGAGAGGCTAAAATATTACTTTACTAATAAATGTGAGTTTCTTCTTATTCATGTATTGTCACAAATTAAAGCATCTGAGTGCCTAAATTGGGTACAAGTTTCGGACACATATCTCACACCCTTACCAATGTCATATCCAGTGGACACGAGTACTGTGGGGGAAATAGAAGAGTCCATGTAACACAACTCCTCACATTTATGTGCAGAAGGAGTACAAGGTGCACATGTGTTGCACGCCTCAAACTGTGATGTGCAAGTCTTTGAAGAGTTTCGCCAAAAAATAATAAAAAAAACTCAATGCATTTTACCTTAGCCTCGCCTCGAAGCTAGCCTCAATACATATTTTAAATACACAATATATTTGTATAAACATGACATATTGTAGGATTTGTGGCTCAAATCATACAATAACTTTCTAAGATTAATAACACATATTTTGAAAGATTATTACAAAGTATTAGAAATTTTATTTTTTTTAACGAAAGGAAAAGAAGAGCCATAAAAATGAGAATTATATCTTAAAATTCCAAATCAGTGACAAGCCTCTATAATCTTCTCAAAAAACCATATTCAGATGTCAAAAGGTTTATGAATGCAATCAGATTCTTGGACATTTCCAAAAGTTTCAAGTAGAAATTATCAGCTGCTTACAACATGAGAGTATAGTGCATAAGGAAGTTGTGACGATGTTTTTTGATACCCTGCATTTTCAGGCCAAAGGTCACATGTGGTTTTAGCATTTAATGTTTCATAATTTATCCTACTATTAGATTGAATGATTTGTAATGTAAATAATTTCACATCATTTTATGGCAGTATAACACTGTCAGAATTTATAACAGCAATAATCACTGACCACCTTTTCCAACTTAGGCCACCATTTGGATTAAGATACAGGCACTTTGGAAAAAATCTTCCAATGCCATTAGTGATCCCAACTAAGTTCGACAAAGAGATTAAATTTCAGAATAAATTGCTACCAAGTACCATACATACAGCATCACAAACATGACCCTCAAATTAATTAATCCATTCACTACTACAAATGTGAATTCAACTACAACTAAACTTGGAAAACATTGACATGCCAGACAAACAAAAGATGACACTTACTTGTTGGGCTTCCTCATCAAGCCAGGTAAATGTCAACTGCTTTTCCTTCAATGCAACAACCGCTAGTGACGACGGCTGATCGTTATCAACTGTGGACAGTGCTTCTTGGATCCTGCGTAGAGTCTTTATCATAGTAATGTACTCCATTTAGTAAACTAGAAGAATATACTAGCATTTGGGCATGCATACATGAATCTTTCTGTTATATTCAATGTCAAATTTTGAATGAGTACACTTTGCGTGTCATAACTTCAAATGAACATCAGGATCTTTGCCAGGATTCAACAAATAAAGTTCTTTCACATTCTGTGTTTTCTTTCTAATCATCTTCTCTACTATTTTCCTTAAGTTACCTTTTCTATTCTTTATTAGGTAGTACTCTATTTTAATTTATAAAGATTTGTGTTCAAAGTTTAGAAAAATCAAATGGCATCACTAGACAATGATTTCCCATCAAAGTAGCCAAATCATTTCTAGGAAATAACTACCAAGTGGGGATTTAATTTAACATAACAAGCAAGGCAAACAAACTCACTGCACGCATTTTGTTGAGTTCTGGGCTTGATCTTCCTGCTAGAATAACACAGTACCAAATTGTTGTTTCATTTCCAGCACGAGAATAGCCACAGGCATCACAACCCAGCTCCATGGACATCACACTTCTCAATTGTGGAAGCTCTAAAAATAAGGAACGGAGAATAAACCAATGTATTACAGTTTGTTTCACAAAATCTTAGAATGTATAATTGGGTTTGTGTTATACATGTATATGTAAATATATCCCAATAAAAAACAACTCCTATCCATCAATATATTCAAAATTGTCAACAAAATTCAAAAAAGGATTCAATGAAGGCTCAACACCCCTCAAGATCCAATTGTAAAAGATGGTTAGAATTCTACTCTTTAAAGCAAAAATGAAAGCCTTAAGACTCGTAACACCATCAAAACTTCTTCTATTAAGCTCCATCCAGATGCTCCAAAATAAAATGGGAGGTCCTAGCTGCCAATCGCCTCTTTTTTCTCTTTTCAACTCTAGCTACCCTCCAAGAAAGCAAAAGGTCCCAAACATTTGAAAGGAAGGCCCAAGCCACGTCAAACAAGACTAAAATAAGGCCCAAAAGTCCCAATAGATTTGATCCCTCTCCCTTCTCACATATCACTAACAACAACCCCTCTATCAATTGCTATTTGTCTCGAGCTAGATAGGCCATCTCCAAATTCTCTCCACAACAAAGATGTCACCAAATGGGGTTGTTTGGCATCCCCTACAATAGCATTTTTTTTTTTTTTATCTTTTTTCGGTCACATCACCTCTATACTTTTTTGCACATCTTAAAGGCTATAGGACAAATTAAATTTAATAAATTCAAATGATTTTTTACTACAACATCACATGTCAATTTAGATCTTCCCCTCCTAACATTTTCATTTATGGTGATCATATCACTTTTACTTACTGTTGCATCTACAAGTCTTTGTTGCACATAACAACCATCTTTATCAGCGCAAGGCTACCACCTTTTTTAAAATAGAAAATAAATATATATATCAAACTCAACCTAAAATTAGTTCATCCAAAAAACCAACAAGGAATTCCCTAAAACAATCGCCAAACTCCAATTAATTAAAGGAATCACTAAAACAATCACCCACTTTTTAATTCATGCACTCCAACCTCAAAATTTTTATAACACCACTGCCTTCAAATACAACACAATATGCACAACGTTAAGGTTCAAACATTCACAAGTGGGGATCAAAAACCCTGATAGTTGCACTGAGATTCATTAACATTTCTACCTTTTTTACTTGTGCTCCCTCCCTCCCAGGGAACATGTTTTAAGCCAACCCAAATATAGCGATCCCGGTATTCCCTTTCTGTATTTGTTGTATTCCGGACGTTGGTTCCGTGGAGTTGGTGGTTGTATACCTTGTTGTTATCCTTTGATTCCACATGTGTGAGTTTTAGGATGTTTTGGGCAGGTGGGTTACAGGTTGGTTGAGCCTAAGTCTCAAATCTAGTTGCCCAGGTTTTTGGTGTTACGCTCGAGCGGGTAATTATGCGCTCGAGCGGAGTTTGGTTTTTAGTCGTACGCTCGAGCGGGCCATTTGGCGCTCGAGCGGGTTTTACACACTTCCAGTATTTTGTGTCCCTGCAAAACTTCTGCAGGTGTGTTTTCTACGCTCGAGCGGGTCGTGCTCGAGCGGGCTTGTTGGCGCTCGAGCGGGTAGTACATCTTTGGTGTGAGTTATGGGAGGGGGAAATATACGCTCGAGCGGACTGGTTTTCGCGCTCGAGCAGATGTACTTTATTCTTGTTTCTTGGAGCTCGAACGGGCCTTCTTGTGCTCGAGCGTGCCATAGTTTTTGTTCTTGACGCTCGAGCGTTGTGTTTTCTGCTCGAGCGGGAATGTCGTATAACAGAGGGAAACTGGGCATTTTTTGAATCATTTTCTACACTTCCTCTCTCTCTTACTTTCCAAAAGATATTTTGAGAGCCTCTCTCTCTCTAGAAACTCCTTTCTCTCTAGGGTTTGATCTAGTTAGAGTGTCCTCCTTCCCTTCGGCCTTTGTAAAAGTTGTGTTGATCGTCGAGGGCATCATTTTGATCCGAAAAGTTTGGAATTTGGAGCACTTTGGTTTTGGTCTCTTCTCCGTTTGAGCTCTAACTTCAAGGTAGGGATATCCTACTCCTCTTTATGAGGTTTGTCTTTAAATTTTAGCATTTTGATATGTTGGGGGTGGTTGGGTAAGTTTGAGAAAGTTTGGGCCTTTGTGTAATTTTACACAAGTTGGGGTTTTTAAATATACAAAACCTATATGTATGTTTGGGATGAAGAAATGGCATTAACGTCGGATCATCGATGAAAATGGAATCCAAAGGGTTGTAATGTTAATTATGGAAAATACCCTAATTACATTGATTAATTAATTGCGAGAAATGAGGAATTGAATTGAGAATGTGGAGATTGGGAAGGTATGGGATTAAAGGGTGTAGTTGAATCATTTATCGCTCACCTAATTGAAATGTTGATATAATATCCATTTTGTGCATTTATTTCCTGTTTAGAAATAACTGCTTTGGGCTATCGGTGGAGGATAGTCTTGATTGTTGTAGACAATGCATGATGATTAGGCAAACGAAAACTGATCAATGGAATGTGTCATAGAGTATGACGGTGAATAGAATACATTAACTTTATGTATTGATTGATTGTGTATAGAACCTATGTGTTCATATGCCTTGTGTGTAGAGGAGGAGATGGGGGATGTACTCCGCGGTTTAGGGGAAGATAGGGGATGGACCTCTAAACCGGATAGTGTTGGGAGGAGATGGGAGATGAACTCCGTAGATACAGCTCATATGCTTGTCTAGAGAAGTGAAGATACAGCTCATATGCTTATCTTTGAGAAGTGTAGATACAGCTCATATGCTTATCTATGGTAATGTAATATAGCTCTTATACCTATCTGTTGATGTGTTGATATAGCTAATACGCTTATCTATTAAATAAAAATAGAGAATGAAAAGTAACATAGGCATGTAAGTCAAGTAATTGTAATGTGATATAAGTGGACGTTTCAGTGTTGGCAATCTATCAACTGCTAATCTTTTAGTCGTTATTCATAGTTGGTTTAGTGTATTTCTACTGGGTTGTGGCTCACCCTATATGGGAACATCATTTTCAGGTACAGGTAGCATGCCACCTCCAAGGACATAGCTTGGACGAGGATGGGAGTCGAAGACTCTTTTTGATTATTTTGTTTGTATTACATGTATATCAAGCCAAGGGCTTCTTTTGTATAGAGTTAGTACTCTTCTTTTGTGTAACCAAGTGTTGACTTGGAAAGCTATAAGCCCATATGGCATTTGCTTTTGTTATTAACATGTAATACTATTGTAAGGACTACTCTGATAAATAGAAATGGTTGATTTATTTTATATCAATGCATGTCTAAAATGATGGGTTTTATGTATTTTTTTTTTTTTTTTGAGGGCGTTACACCAAAAATGTCGATATTTCTGCTAACAAATCTGTGACTTTCTCATTGTTTTAACTAGTATATTCATTTTCAAACTTTTTTATGGTATATTGTAGCATTATTATTTTTTTTTATTTAAGGAAGCTAACATATTTTGACTAAAGCCGAGAATTTACATATATGTAAAGGGATTAAAGCAACACGAAACTGACTCCTTTGCAACCCTATGTCAGAATGCGGATTGGAAATTTTGATGAGACTATCATGTGTTTTGTTCTTTCCTTTTATTTATCGTTTATCATTCGTGTTTTTATAGTTTAATATATTAAAAAGGTTGTATTTATGCCTTGCTTCATGGGACAAAGAATGCTTTGTCTAATCTCACGTCCATGATAACCATAATCTCAACATAGAACAACTTACAAGCATTTAGTAGATCACAGAAGTAAACTAAATCAGCTAAAGGATATCTATAATAATATTTGTATAATAGCACAGCCCATTGGAACCAATAAACACAACCTAGTCAGTTTCCCAGTAACTCTCAAATGCAGACATAAGACGATCCCTCACAAGCAACTTTGTAGGATGCATTGCTAAGTCATTTATTCTACTATGTGGGAAAAGTGGTGGACACTCTGCAGGCTTTACTCTCGTAAAATCTAAAGAAAAAGGATTACTTTATAAGGAGGGCCACATTTGACAAAAGATTCTACCACAAATTTACACAATACGGAAAAAAGGTTGCAAGACAACATGCTATCAAATGAAAACAAAATCATAACCTAACAAGTTCTCTACAATTCAATTCATGTGAAGGAAATTATCAAGGAAGATTTCTACATAGGAAAACAAGTACCGAGGAAACACTTCATAGTCAGATTAGTTGATCCAATGTTTCAAGAACAGAGAAATGTTTGGTACAGTTCCCAGAAAATAATATCAAAATATAATCTAGATTTTTTCCCCTTTTGCTGAAGAAAATAACTACATAAAGGACTCTAGTCAATGGATACAAAGACTGATGACAGTAAAAACCTCCAAATAATCATGAAGCTAACAATTTGTACTTCTCAATCACATGAGGTTTACTTGCACATTAGAATCATTGTAACAAGCCATTTACACAATGGTTGCACTCACTCAAGTAATATGACAGGGCAAATTTTGTTATAGTGTCAAGGCCCTAGATTATAAAACTTGATAAAGTACAAACAAACAGCATTACCTTGATGTTTATTTTGTTCCATTATACCTACAAAACATGAATTGTTGGCAGGTCCTGCAAATAATGTGCACTAGTTAGCTTGTTATGTACACATTATTTATGTTAACTTGTTCTGTACACATTATTTATGTTACAAAGAGTACCAAGAAATACTATGAAACGAAATAAAAAGAGAGTGACATACCATGGTACACAACAGGTTTAACACCATGTTCTTTTAAAAATACAATTGCAGATGCAGATTCCACTCCAAACCTATTGTTAATAATAAGAACACTATCAAGATCATACCCTATTTTGGAAAAAAAAAAATTATGAAGCACAACATTTTTTAAGGTGGCGTTTCATGATCAAGTTTCCAAAGATTGGAAGGGGAAAGGGAACCAAAATTAGTCTCCCAAAAAAGAAGTACAGTCTAGTATGTTAGTTAGAGTAACCAATCTTTCTAACCAATAAGCCCATTAGACTAATGCATGATTGACAAAAAAGACGAAAAAAGAACCGTCGATTCTTCTCTGAACTATTTCAGGAGGAACAAAAAAAATAGATGCCTTCCAGAAAAAAGGAACAAAAAAGTAGAAAAAGAAAAAGAAAATTTCAGAAAAGGCATGACAATTAAATATGAAAAGTAGTGTTGTCAGAATCGTTATGAAAAATATATGTATTGCGGATTCATATGTTGGTAGATTGAATCGTGAGATACGTTTTGCATTGTATCAATTTCATATTGTATCACAATTTAACATGTATTTCTTGATTAGCTATCAATACCTTCTCTTTCACCTTTAGCCCTATTAACAGCATTTCGCAATGTCAATTGCCATTGCCGGCACACGTTGAACAATCCAAAACCATATTATCAAAAAACCCCATACCAAGGAGATCCAAATCCAAATAAACCCTTAAGCAAAAATGACTCTCATACTCCCTTCGCTACAAAAAAAATTGTACAACTATCATGAATCTAATTAAGGTGAAAGAAACAAAGAGCTTACACACACAGACCATTTGGATTTGGGTTGAGACCCAAGATTTGGGCCAAAAGGCTTGTTTGGACTATGACCATATACCTCATAACAAGTATATTTAAGCTATACTCATCATCCAAGTCCTAAAGAAAGTCTTTGGCTGCAAACTGAGAACCAAACAAACTAGCGACCAAGAAGTTGGCTCAATTGAAAAACAAAAATCTAGTATTATTTTTATATTTGCAATGAAATCTCATTAATCCTTCTGTTATATTAAATTTTGAATTTTCTTTCCAATTTCTTATTAGTTGGATATTTGGGTTTCTAATGAATGCATATTTACCTTTTTGTCGAATTTGTAAGTTTTTAGAGATTATTTTTCATGTCATTGGTTATATGCTTTAGTACTTCATTTTTTCAATATATTTATGTATCATATGAAAGTACTTTTTATTTATTTATCTATGTGGGTGTCTATATCATGCTTGGCACGTGGCGAGCCCTACGGGCTTCACGTCATCACCATCACACATCCACGTGGCAGACCCTTGAGGCATCACGGTGAGTTGGGGTTGTATGCCTAGCCTAAGCACGGGCTTGCACACTACCAAGTATGAAAACAAGACCACAACTTACTTAGAGCTCTCCATGGCCCTTCATGACTCATAAGAAATATATTCTCTATACACTCACCCCAGCAACATAGTTGGACCCTTGACTCACCTATGTTTACTTGGCTGTTCAAGATAAGCCATTGGCTCACCCATGCACTCACCCCCTTAGCTGCCTACGTTGGGAGCAGGACCTAAGCACTCCCACTTGGGATCATTGGAGGATTGTGGATTGGAGGCTAGAACCTCGGGATCATCAAGGTTGTGTAACTGTCTCCCTACAGTGACAGTTCCACCTTGACCTAGCTTAGAGAAAAGGGGCGTTAACGTTACACTTATACCTATTGCATAGACGATACGCCTCTCAAGATATCATACCTACACCTGCAGCTTGTATGATGCAACCTTCCTAATGACCTGAATCATAATACATAGCTAGTAGGGCTGATAGCACCCTCCTGTCAAGTTGAGGAGAACTCGCCACCTGTCTTGACGTTGCTTGGGCTCCAATACTCCTAGAGTCTATATAATGGCATCATAAGTGCAACCACAATCATAACAAGAGCAACAAGAATCATACAACATATACAAAGTGTTCAAGGTCTCTCATTGCCACCCCTTTCCTCTCTAAGCCTACCTTGGTCTTCTCCTCTTCCACCTCCGATGATCTCGGGCCATTTAAGTGCCCGCCATCTTCCTAGAGGTCAATGACCGATTGCCTCTAACTTCTCTTACCCATAATCTGTAGTCATATATGTTAATGTATTTTATTATACATGATATGACATGGGACATGAGACATGATAGACAATGCACAAAAGTGATATAACAAAACATGACATGTATTCAACAACACTGATGAAAAGAATTTTCCTCACTTGATTTTCATCTAAAAACTTATTCTGTAATTTAATAGTCAAAAGCAAAATAGAATAAACAAATATGCTTGGAGGTTGATTTCATAATCTTCACATAGAAATTTAAGGAGATGCCAACAAAAGCATGAAATGATACAGAACATTTGTGATCCTAATTGAGATTACAAAACTGAAGAATGAAATGAAAATTTTAAAAGTTTGCACAAGATTTTTCAAAGGATTTGAAATATGAATAATTAGACCCTGGCAGCTTTAAAGCTGTATAGCATGGACTCTAGTAGATATATTGGACCTAACTGTCAAGCCTCTTCCAGAACCCCAGATCTTATGATAGGACTTGGCTCAAAATACATACAAGGGCTGGGTAGGGCTATAGGGAAACATCCTGAACATTCAAATGCCTTATATTTCATATAATACTGAAATGAAAATTGTTATCCCCTTTAAGGATACAACTGCATGCTGAAATTTAGAAAGATGTCGTTGAAAGAAACAATTCGTGAAAGTCTTTCCATGTGAGGCAAGAAAAACTTTTTCACTATCAAATTTGAGCTTGTCATTCTTCTTCCATCATAACGTAAGTAGGATTTTGTTTGTTCACACATAACACTTTGTTATTGTCATGGGTAACATGACGACAGATGTTTTCTACCCCCTACTACTGCAATAAATAAAGAAATTTCACAACTACACTTATCCAAGATATAACAGCTTTCCAACTCAAAGTAGAAGTTAACATGAAGTAGATAGCTGTGACTGCAAAAACAATCTAGTTTTGCTGCAAAAAGAATTCCCCATTTATCATCAATCCTTCAAGCCAATACAAAAAAGAATAATGATAACTGCTTCTATTTGATGAAGAAAGGAATAATTTAAAACAGTTCTAATACTATTCTAAGATTTATTTCTGGTTAAATGATAAGATTATTTGGGGATTAGTCGGGCTTTGATCTGGACAACCCGGTGCCAATCAAAAAAAAAAAGAAAAAGACAAGATTATTCACAAAACTAAGAAATTATTCCGAAGGAAGCTTGTAAGAACATTTAAGATATTAATCTTTCCTTTTCTTTTTCTTTTTTTAAAAAAAGGAAGGGGAAAAAAAAAGCACTCCCATACGTTGTCCCAAAAAAGAAAAGAAAGAAAGTACACGTACACATTCCACCAAAAGGAAGATTCCTCTTCTCGCCATGGCAAAAATGCGAAAGCAACATATGGCCAATAATTTAGGGTAGCTTGACGCACGAATGGAGCTGTACGCTCCCCTGTTTCTGAGAAGAAAATGACTTTCACCTGTTATCCAGAATTGAAAAATCAATTAAGGATGATAATAGATATAAAAAATTTATTTATAAAAAAAAAAACATGAATCTATCCATGGTATTGAAACCAAACAGTGCAAGAATGAGCGTGGCAGTGTCATCAAAGAAGGAACACATGGCTTACATATCATCATGTTGTAAAGTATCAATTTGGATGGGTAGCACAGTCAGCTAAAATAAAATATATAACTTGGATTTCACGGAAAGAAATAAAAGAACTAAAGACATGATTACACGTAGCATTTCTTCTTCTTATTTGTTTCAAGGGTCCATAAGAAGATTGCTGGATCATAATTTTTGGTCACGTAGTAGTTGTTAAATAGTTTTATTGGTGTGACAATAAATTATAATCAAAATTATCAAAGTGAAAAATAATACTAAACAGTACACAGTAAATAAAATAGAATGATTAGCAATATATGGGAACTGAAAATAATTTGTACCTTATGAGGACTGCTTTTTTTCTACAAAACTTTGTAGCTGGAATAAATATATAATTCCATATCAGTTCCAATAAAAAGGCCATTAAAAAACATGAAAGCAAGAGAAACATTATTATCTCCAATGCAACCTGGTTTCAGTTAAAAGTACTATGCAAAATGATAAAGGAATATCAAAAGTCATTAGTGATTTATGTCAGGCAAGCATGTAGCTTGACAATTGAGAGGTAGGAAGGACTAAACTAGGTAAAACTTTAATGTCTGCCATCATTCACACAGAGATGCAGCCTTCAAAGCTGAACAGATTCTCTCAAACTTGTCTGCCAACCTTTTACAATTGCCCCAATTAATGGCTTCGTGTGCATGGTAAATTTAGCATACATGAAAAAAAAAGGAGGATCAATTACCCTTTTTTTCTTTTTCTTTTTTCTCCTGGTACATTTGAGGAAAGGGGGGAATCAAACCATAACCTCCTAATGATGTAAACTGGTTCTCGCCACTGCCTAACTCCAGTGGTTAAAGATAAATTATGCTGTCCACCCCAAAGGTTTGGCTTTAATACACTTGCTACCCTATGGTATTAATAATTACACTGACTCCCTCTATTTGGGAAATCATGTAATAGATTTCCTCCTATTGCTAATTGACCATTGGTGATAAAAATGAAGTATGATGACATCATATTTTGAAATTTCGAAATGCCTACTCTACCCTTGATATAAGTTATAACTAGCCCAAATGGTGACATGTGTCACTCTAAGCCAGATCATCTATCACCACAACTTCTCTCTCTACATATACATTAATTGGACACAGCAACCCCATTATCATTGTCAAAGGTGGAGGGCGTCGGATTCATTATGGCTCAAATTATGGTGGATCTATTAAAAATCAAAGAGAGAGATAAAAGATGGAGGGAAAGTGGCTGCTAGAGAAATATGGGTCTTGGACCTGTTGGTGGAAGTGAATCATCAAAGATGATTTTGTTCAGGTTTCATTTGGAGAAGAGGGTTGTGATGATTATGTTGAGAAAAAAAAGGTTTTGGGTGCTAAATTGAAGGAAATAATAAGGGCTTTAATTCATAAAGTTTTAAGAATAAATTGACATCATCTGTTAATAGTGTTTCCAACAAAGTCTGACAATGTAGTTTTTATATGATAGGGTCAATGAGACCTTAGGAGTGGTCAATGTAATTTAGCCATAAAAAATTCTTTTACCTTCTCCTTTTAAGTGAAAAGAACATGGTCAAATTGTTACCCATCTTACCCAAACCTATATCAGTTTAATAGAGAGCATGAGTGAGACAAAAAGAAGGGTTTAGAAAAGAAAAAAAGAAAAAAAAAAAAAACGCTGGAGTCCCCATCCACTAATGAACTTAGTCATGATTATGCAAATATTAAATTCAAGAGAATATTGCATGATATTGATCAAATGCTAATTATCAGAAAAGACTCCTAACAAAATAATGATTTCTTTTCATATTGCTTTTTCAGTGCATCAATCTATGAAATTCCATTCCAGCATTGCAACGTAATGCAGGCCTAGTCAATCGTTCCCAACAAAAGTTCATTCCTTCTACCTTATTCTCCACCAATTAACTTCAAAATTCAAGATAATTATAATCTGGTACGGTCGCAAACAATAGAACCATCCAACCTTATTGAACTCTAAACCCACAACCTTTCTTGGCCCTAAAACTACTAAAAATTCAAGTGTAGACAGCATCATGCAAGTTTCCTAAACTATCCTACGTCACAATTTAGTCGTAACAAAATGTGTATATGGACCCAGGAAAGAGTTTATTTATTACCAATGAATCCTTTGAGTAGTATAGAATGCGAGGCAAACTTAGGATCGTGGTTGCAAACCAATTAGTAACAGCATCAACAGAAAGCTCTCCCTTATACCTGCATCAAAACAATCAAAATGATGTTAAAATTTCCTTTAGAATCCATCAAGTAGAAAATTATAAGACAAATCCCATGATATATATATATATAGAGAGAGAGAGAGAGAGATTGCATTGGACATATATAGAAATGTGCAAAGTTATAAAGCTTGTGTGTTGACTTTAAAACTCATAATGCAGCATGGGGCCAGCTTTCAAAATTTAAACCTCAGGCGAAAACT
Source organism: Camellia sinensis (assembly GCF_004153795.1). Taxonomy (NCBI): domain Eukaryota; kingdom Viridiplantae; phylum Streptophyta; class Magnoliopsida; order Ericales; family Theaceae; genus Camellia; species Camellia sinensis. The sequence continues at coordinate 1,187,870 of NW_021024715.1, read as the reverse complement.
CACCTAATTAGACAATTTGCAGTGTTACATCCAGAGGGAAATGCAATAAGTGAAGGCAAGCCTGTAAGCCTATCAAATGAAGTTAAAGCAGGGGAAGAAGTGAAGCGCCTATAACAATAATAGTGGTTCTCCCAACTCTTTAACAAGCATAATCAAACAATATATAAATAGCAAACAAGAAAATATAAAATAATTTATTTAATTGAAAGCATGACTAAATTCCAAAAAGTAATAGAAAGTTTTTACTAGGGAGAAAATCAAGTGACAATCATTTCAGTCATAAAATCCAGATTTACTCTCTACTAGGGGTGGGCATTGACTAGATTGGGTCAGGCTTCCACTTTATAGTAAGAATATATGCATTATCCCAAGGCCCACCCAACCTCAGCCCTAATCTAACCATCTCAAATTCGGCCCTAAAAATACTTCTACATCCCAAGCCCGCACAATTAACTCCGTATATTCTTTGTGCAATTCATTTTTGTCAGGATGCAATCCTATCTTTTTGCGGTTCCATTTGCAGTTTTTTGAAAATTTAGTTTGCAGTGCTTAATCATTCACATTACATATAACTCATGTGTAAATTATATGAAAAAGAGCAAATATTTTATCCATAGCTTAGGAGATCAATAGCTGTTTGGTGAGATTTTGTGCTATAAAATCCCAAAGATTGCTCAATGAACTATTTTGGAGGTGGATAGGCAAAGAGTTAGGCCAAGTTTGGCTAACTTAAAAAAGTGTACTTATTTCATCTTTTTATCTTTTTTGGGTCACATCAATCAACATCTCCTCTCTATTTTTTCTACACATAATACAAAAAAAGTCAAAAAGTACACTTATTTAGTCTTCCCAAACTTGGCCTTAGTTTTCTAGTTTCTTGGTAATTATTCTAAAATTGAAATTTAAAAAATCTGATAAACTATTTACCATTTTGAAAGGAATGCTGCCTTGTAAATGTCTTCTCAGCAAAGTAAGTAGCAAGCTGAACTTCTCCAAGTTCAACCATTCCAGTATTTGCTATGCCATCCAACAGAGAAGTTGAACACAGAAACGAAAACAAAAACCACTTCTATCAACAAGGTAATCTAGAAACATAAAACTTCATAGAGAAAATGAAATAGAACCAAATTGATCAGTCCAACCAAGAAAAGGAAAAAGACAAAAGAGAAGAATAAAGAATGATACAAGAAAACAAATATTAGCCAGGGTAAGCAATTTGTTACTTAGATTCTTATAGCAGAACAACTCTTTTTTCAATGTTCACGAGTACAAAAGACAAAATGCATATGCTTTTGCTTTCAAACTTGCATCAGCAAAAAAAAAAATAACTGTGTTGGCATTCTTTTGAATCAATGGTCCAATTTTTTTTAATTTTTTTTTAATTTTGGGCAAAATTCATTTTACGTCTCTATGGTATGGTCCCTGTAGCACTTTAGCCATTATCTTTTAAAAATAGCCACAAGCCCCCCCATGTGGTTTTGGATTAAATTGCAATACTAACTTTGTTAACTTTAGCGATAAAAAGACAATTATACCCTTGTTTTCTTCCTCTGCTTCTCATTATTTGTGTAAGAATAAAAAGTAAAAATAAAAAAATCAAACTTGCCTCAATTAAGAAACTTCATTTTTTTTAACTTCTAACTTAATTTCTAAATTTGTAACCTAATTACTAATTTATTCACAACTTAAGTTATAATATATTCATATACATATATATATTACCATTAACAGGCAAAACATAATTTGCAAAAAAAAAAAAAAAAGTTTAAACAAAAAAAGAAACGTAATAAACAAATGGCTAAACAATAGAAGAACTGTAGAAGCATGGGACAGTTGGTGAATCTCATACAAATACTGAGATTTGTCGTTACGATTTCAAAAAAAGGGACCGAAATCAAACTCAATATCATATTATTTCTTCATCACAGAAACAAGATTACATATTACCCAAGTCTCTATGTATATATAGTGTGTATATATATGAACTATTTAATAAGTTAAGATTGAGTTTTGTCGTTCGGTTTGCAGGAATCGCAAATTCTACCAACTACATTGCAGTGATAGGGGATTTTGTGCAGTGGCCAGGGCAGTTGTTGAGCGGAGGGAGACGGTGGCTGGGTGGCAAGGAGGGAGGTGGTATCTAGAAGGTGGGAAGGATGGCAGGGGAAAGTGGAAAGGAGTGGAGGTGGGAGAGTAAGGAAGGGGTGTCTGGCATGGTGGAGGAGTGATGGTAGGTTTAGATTTGGGGTTTTTTTTTTTCGAAAATTTTGTGTGGAAAAGATGATGAAAGGGGCGATTTTGTCTTTTTACCTTAAATAGTTGAATTTAATTAATTAATTTTCTTCCCAACTCTCTCAAAATGTACGTGTAGTATAATTTATGTTAGTTTCAGACAAAAAATGTAACAGAAGCAATTTAGTCCAAAATCACATGAGGGTTAGTTGGCTATTTTTAAAAGACGGGGCTATGCTATTGGACCAAACCACAGGGAAGTAAAATGGATTTTGCCCTTTTTTTTATTTAAATATGTTGATCTCATTGATGCTTCTAATCACAACGCTAACTTTCAATCTATAACATGGAGAAACAGTTAAGTCTAGAACCATAGGGTTTGACAATTTCATGACTTGTAGCAAGGGTGAAGTGTAATCCAATATCCATAGAGGGGTTTGGAAAGGGAAAACTCATACAAGCCTCAAGCACTTGACAATTTCAAAGAGGCATCAAAGAGTCAAGGAAGGATGAACTCAAGTCATAAAAAAGAAGGATGTCCAAGTGACAAGAAGACCAAAATGTCTTAAATATATAGAACCACCCAGGCGAAAGACTTGACTTTAGAAGACATTTATGCTAGTCCTGGTCAAGATTGGTGACCATTTTGGTAAATGAAGTACGACCTCCTAGCCATCCAAAACCAGAACTTAGGATCTAGTTTTTTATTTTTTATTTTTTTTTATTTTTATTGGCCACAACTTAGGTTCTAGTTTAAAATTTTAAATCCTTGAGTAAGACCAATTTCAAATGAAACTAAATTTACAGAGTTTCAATTTGAGCACAATTTTCACTCAAAACGGAGTTAAAATGAGAGTTAATAATCTTTTAAAGTTGACCCTATGTTGCTGGTGGAAGAAATCAAACAGACTTGAGTGACCAGCTATTTTGGCCGGCCAAACTGGGTGCAATTTGAAAAAAATGAACTAGTCATTATCTAGCTGTTGGAACACACGCATTATACATAAGTTTCTTTCATTTTAAACCCAAAACCTGATGATTTGAGACCCAACATTACCTATATACATTAGAGAACATATCTTGAGAGATTTGGGAGAGCTTAGAAAGAGTATTCATCATATGCTAACTATCAACAACTGGTCCAAGCTTGAGAATCTTGAAAAGCAAACTTTGGACAACTTCTGGGCTTCAATTTAAGGTATAAATTATTCCTATGAGTGTATTGTTGAGGTACATTTACCACCCATTGATATTTATTTTGTAAATTGTAAAGGTTGGGGTAAGACTTGGAAAACTCTTAGTGTTAGTGCTTGTTTGACTATAGTTTGTGGTAGTAGGCTACCCATTGTGAGTTGTGCATTGTGAAAGAGGTTGTGGGGGAGCCTAAAAACCCATTGTGAGTTAAGGACTGTGGTTGAGATTGTAGGTGACCCTAGAAACTCGTTGAATTCTGAATTGAGGAAGAGGCTTAGGGTGACCTTGTAAAACCCAGTGTGGTGGGTTCTAGGTGAGCCCTTGAGTGAAAACCTAGAGACTTGAAGTAGTGGGTTTTAGGTGAGCCCTTTGTGTGAAACGTAGAAAGAATCGTAGTGTTGTTCTTTAGGACAAAATATTAGGTAGATTAGTAGCTTGTAGGTTAGCCTAGGAGAAACCTTCATCAAATCCAAGTGTAACACTTGAATAGGAGACAATAGGTAGATTAGTGGGTTTTAGGTTAGACCAGGAGAAACATTCTTCAAATCCTAGAGATTGTCTTTGTGAGGAGACTTTAGGTGGGTACTAACGTGCCCATTGTAAGTCACCAGTTGTTTAGATGATCCATGGATACTTTAACCGAGAAGGTAAACAAAACTTGAACCTTTGATAGATATTTTTCTATCACATTGAATCACTTTCTAAGTTTTAAACATACCGAATGGTTAGAAAAATTGAGATTGGTCATTGAGGACTGGTGAAGAAAAAGCAAAAGAATTGTCCTATTCACCCCCTTCTAGGACATTTTCATAAACGCATAACGAGACACAGTGACATGCCAATTCAGGTTGGTTTTCCATGGCAATGGACTTCTGCATGAACCCTAAAAAATTTCAAAATTCCTAGTTTCAAAGTGGACCAATTATGATATGCATTGAGTTTTATCAAGAATTTTACTTGCCTTATTTCATGTTATGTTTGTTGTGCCAAACACCATAGCATGAAATAATCTCCCATCCTCAAGTTATATCCTTCTAGAAAATCAAATCATAGTATTAGGATTAAAATAGAGCAACTTGTTTATTCTTTCCCAATTAAAGGAAAAAGCCGAGTGATGCCAAGGAATTCTTTCATATCTTCTCTGTTATATGTTGTAGAATAGCTAGCAAAAATGTGTATGGATGTTGGATTGAACATTAATAATTGATATGATGTCATACAAGAACCATGGACAAATGGTGACAAGGGCATCCATATAAAAGGGCACTACTTTAGTAGCATTCAACTCCTTGGTTGATATGTGAGACACTATTTAAAGTACCACCTCAGGTTTCCCCCCGCCCCCTCTCAAACACAACTCAATTCAATTTATCCCACTCAACAAAACTTTGTGCCATTTGTCTCGGGTGGGTATGAAAGTTCTACCTATCTATTCCACTTTTTCAAAGGCTATAACTTGGGTTAAACCACCAACCTATATTTTAAGGTTATGATATTATCAAAATCAATGAATATCATGTCAATATCCTCATTAGACAGACTACATCATCAGACAGACTAGAAGTCTTCTTGAACAATTTCCAATTGAAGGTTGGGGATGGTAGAAGAATAAGCTTTTGGAATGATAAGTGGTGTTAGCAACTGTGTTTGAAAGATGTGTTTCCAGGCCTTTATAGGCTGTCTCTGGAGAAAAATGACACATTGAGAGATATCTTTGATAGGAAAGATGCAGTAGGGGTTTGGAATCTATCATTTAGAAGAGTTTTGTGTGTGTGGGACGAGGTGGAGTTGCAAAATCTTTTAAACCTACTAGCAGCAGGTCCTGCGTTGTGTCTAGACCAGGTGGATAGACCTGTTTGGTCAGCATCTAAGACTGGTCAGTTCTCTGTGGCTGCAATGTATAATGCTATCGTGTTTAATTTAGGCCCAGCTCTTAGAATTTGTAAATTGGTGTGGCTGAGATTTATCCCTCCTAAGGTCCAAGTGTTTGGGAGGTTAGCGTGGAAAAAGAGAATCACGACAATTGAAATCCTTCAAAGAGTTGGTGTGATTTAGGTATCTGGCTCATCTTTGTATGTGTTCTGTAAGGCTGCCACTGAATCTGTGAATCATGTCTTAATTTGCTGTCCTTTTGTGTGGAGTGTATGGGCTGAACTGCTGAATTAGTGGGGGACTCAGGGGGCATTACCTGAATCTGTGGATCAGCTATTGTTATGGTGGGCAGGTGGGAGAATGAAGAGGTTGGAAATAAAGATTTGGTGTGCCATTACGTTGGCTGTGTTGTGGTCAATTTGGAAACTTAGAAATGAATGTGTTTTTTGGCTGGTATCCCAAATTGGTATGAGCTGTGTGAGCTGATTAAGACTAGGATTGCTTTGTGGATGAACCCACATCTGAAGGATTTTAATTTCACAATCAATGATTTCATTTGTAATATAAAGTAGATCAGATTGTGCCTTGGCAGAGCAGTGATGCTGTGATGGGTGTTGTGTTGCTGTCAATTAGGTGGTTGGAGCTTAGTGTTGTGAAGGCCACAAATAAACTGCTGCTGCATTTAGCTTCATGTAATGTGTTAAATGGATGCTATGATGCTTGGGTGCTTTTGTCAAATGGATGCTTTGTGATGGAAGGGTGTGAATTGGTCTGGAGCTTCTCGTTAACTGCTACTGCATGTTTTATTTTAGTTTGTGATGTTCTTCAGACAGAGCATCTCTGTTTTGGCAGTAGTGATGGAGGCACAGTTTGTAGGTCTGCAGTGTTGTTGTGATGGTCTTCAATACCTCATGAGGCTTTGTATTGGAAGGGTGTGAATTGATCTGCTGCTGCATGTCTATTTTAGTAACTAGGAGGTTGGAGCATGTCTATCTGCTGCTGTTTTTGGAAATTAATTATGAAGAGAGGAAATTGATCTGCTGCTACATGTCTATCTGCTGCTGTTGTCAATTAGGTGACGCTTTTTATGCTTTGTTTTGTTGTTGGCCTCTCACCAACTAGGAGGTTGGAGCTTTTTCTAACTCCAAGCCCCTCTTTATTGATGTTTGTCTATCATATGTAATCTATATGTGGTTCATCAATAAAGTTTTCTTTTGTCGATCAAAAAAAAAAAAAACATCAAACATGCTTTCTTTAATCCTTCATATAAAATGAATAAATATTCGTTATAAAATGAGTTAATAAATATGATGACAACCACAAATTGAGAAAGAAAATAAATAAGCTCCAACCGCAAAATTGAACAACTTGAAGATAGTTACAAAAAAGGAAAGAAATGTGTTAAAGAGCAACAAGTGGTTCAACTATGTACCATCACATAGTAACTTAATTATCTCAATTATCCATAGACATACAATATATAGTCTCATTAGATATTTTGATTGATATGTGCAACGAAAAAATTGAGACATCCATTTCCCTAGTATTTTTACTATTATTGACATACTTCAATGATTATAAAAAAGGCTACCAACATATGATATGTCAAAATCATTGGTTAATGGTTATATATATTCCACCTTTTGTTTGGGTGTCATATGCCATGTTCTCAAAAGGCTGATTAGCGCTCATGTCAATGTTAAATGTACATTAAAGTACAAATTATCATCAATATAACATACAAATTGTGTTTCATTTGGGAGACATTAAATTTGAATAACTGTACTCTTCTTAGGAAAATTATGGCAAAATCACCTCTGTTTGGGTTTGCGGTGGGTTTAGGGCTGGAATATGTTTTAGTGTTAGGGTTCCAAAAAGACAAACGATAGCTTCTAGGGTTTGTAGAATGGAAAAAAAAAAAAAAAACTAAAATTTGTTGAATTTCAAAAACGACGGCTTGCTGGATTTTCAAAAAAGATTCTATTTGAGAGTAATTTAGTGGCTAAAATGAAGGAATTGGGGAGAGGCCATTGAGGGCCAATAAGAAGAGGAAAGGGTTAAGGTTGATTTAGGCTAGAAATAAGAAGTTATTTTTTCTAGGGCTTTGAACAGTAGTATGAGATCAGTGTTTACAGATGCTTTTGAATATTTGTAATTTTCTGGATCAATACTACATTGCCGTGATTTTTTGGTTTGGAAATTTTGAAAGCTATCCTGGAGTGCTGTTGATTCAATGGCTGGGATTGGTGTAGTCAGTACAAATGGATTAAAGAAGATGGAGAACATTTAGATGCTTTCAGAGTTAATTTTAGTCCAACTGTAACTTAAATTTTAAGGTTGGAAAGAATATAAGCAAAGGAGGAACTGGAATACCTGCTCCCATTTCTCCATCTTATCCAACATAAAGTGAACACAAATGAAATGTCTCAAATAATTAAAATGATAGAATACAACATCATTTAATCCATATTCCAAAAATCCCAAGGCTTCCCACTTTACATCCAAATCTAAAAACCTTATGCTGGCCGGAACTGCTACGTAGCTCGAAATTGTCGAGCTCGAAATTGGCTCGAATCCAAAACCACGCCGTTTTGGAGATTTATTTTCATTTTTTTGAAGATGAAGGTGAAGCAGAACCAGAAGAAGAAGAAAAGAGGCGGCATAAGAAGAAGAAAAAGAAGCAAAACCAGACAGAGAAATCAAACCAAAATCCAAAATCAAACCCAAATCCAGATGATCAACAACACAAGTAGAGGGGCCAACATCAACCAGAAGAATAAGAAGAAGAGAAGGAAGAAGAAGAAGAAAGAGGCAGAGGCGACGGCGGACGAGCTGCGACGAGGGATGAGCGACGAGCTGCGAGCTGCGACGATCGGCCGACGGCGGAAGCGGAGGGGCCCTCTCTTCTCTCCATTCCCTCTTCCCCTCCTCTTTCTCTGTATTGAAAAACAAGAAAAGGAAAAGAGAAAAAAAGAAGAAAGCAAAGAGGCGAGGGAGGCGAGGACTTTCGAGCCAATTCGAGCCAATATATTCGAGCTACGGCTCATTTTCCTTATGCTGGCCACATACTTGAATGCAAGAAGAGCAATAGGATGAATGAGATTCAATGAGTTATCAGATTTTGCATGCAGCTAGACCTATTTTGTTACAAAAGAAAATAAACTAATTAGGTAAATAGGTTTACTCAGCCTTGTGTCGGAGAAACATTTCTTGACTATGAGAAAAATTAAGTTTTTAGTTTGTTATTTCACAAAATTGTAATCAAATCATTTCACTTAAGATTCATTTAAATACAAGTTCAACTCGTGCCTAATGGCTTAGTTTACTTTGAAAGTAAAATCTTTTATTGGGTTTTGTACCCTATATCTTTTTCAATGAACTAGGTTTCCTATGATGAGCAGCACAAGCTATGGAAAAGAGATTCATTTTATACAAATATAGGTTCCACATCTTTATCATGGACATATTAAGTATATGTATAACGAAGGAAAGAAGGCAAGCAGAGAACATATCAAGAAAGAGAAAATATAGTGAAAAAAGAGGGCAAAGAGACAGATATAACACAAGTAAACAACATCATCTACAATAAATATACGTAACAATTAATATCAGAAATGCATACCAATTTTCTTCCAGTTATTAGAAAATTGTGCAGAGCGGTTACTCCCAAATGAAAATACCTGAACCAAGTTTTGATGAACAACAATAAACACCTGTAAAAGATCTCTTTCCAGTACACTAATATTAGAATAACCAAGCAATTCTTCATATTTTGGTTGTCAAATTTGTGGAGGTCATAATCATGGTGCTCTTGATTGCTAGTTTCAAATGGATTCAGAGCTTACGGTTTATTTTGGATCTATTTATTTGTGTAAATCAATGGAGGGGAATGTGGGTCGTATGTCTAGCTTCAATGGAAGCAATTGGGTAACTTGGAAAACTAAAATGGAGGACTTATTATTTTGTAAAGATTTATATGGACCCATTGAGGGTGATTCTGGCAAACCCGAGGGTATGAAAGATGATGAATGGAATAGACTTAATCAAAAAGCCGTTGGTGTTATACATCAATGGATTGATGATAGTGTGTTTCATCATGTTGCTACTGAAACTTCAGTACATGATTTATGAAAAAAAAATAGAAGGCCTTTATGATAGAAAATCAGCCACAAATAAAAATTTTCTATTTCATAAGTTGGTTAATTTAAAATATAAAGATGGTAGCCCCATTTCGGAACATTTGAATGAAATAAAGAGTATTGTTAACCAACTTGCTTCTATGAAAATTGTTTTTGATGATGAGTTGCAGGCTTTGATGCTACTTAGTTCTTTACCCGAAAGTT